>BGPT01001503.1:2012-65202 GCA_003297045.1 Symbiodinium sp. clade C Y103
CATCATGCATTAGGCATCATGCATTAGGCATCATGCATTAGGCATCATGCATTAGGCATCATGCATTAGGCATCATGCATTAGGCATCATGCATCCCGCATCCTCCATCCCCATCATCCTCATCATCACCTCCACGAGCATTAGCACCATTTCAATCGACATCGTGGCCCTTGTCATGAGCAAATGCACTTACATCATATTCTTGCCTACGACACATGGCCAAATTGGTGAAGACAAACTTGCGCAATAAAGTCCAGATGAGTGTGTGTTTGTGTGTGTCTGTATGGGGGGTCGCTCCAGCACTACAATTTAACCCCCTAAAACAAATCTGTAGATACATTATATACCAAAACATTTCATGAGCAATTGCCCGCCTGGGCGTTTGCGTGCAGGACTGCCCTGTCGCGCAAACACATGCACTCGAGGCAGCTGAATAACCCTTGCAGGTGATCCTGGTCCAATTTGATAGATCCAACCAGCAACAAATATCGAGGAAATTACTATATAGCCAGAACAGGGAGAGGCATGTAACTTCTTGCATGTATGAATATATGTTCAAAGGCGGATTCTGCAAATACGAAAATTAAGCTGAACCACTCCACCAGAAAAATGCCGGCAGCATATTTTGGGACTACTGAACCTGGAAAAAGTCACAGGCAATGGTCTGAACTACCAGATAAGAAAAATATTGCCTGCAAATGCGTTGAACCACTCAATGTGAAGAATGCCATCACAATACACCCTCTGAGACACAAGGCCTCGAGAATGTCACTTGGTCGGAACAAAGCTGCAAAATCCCAACAGTGCCGGGGAAAGTCCAGTCGATTGTCAGCCATCAAGTTCCAGGTGGATGTCAGCGGTCAGCGGTCGCCTGATTTCTTCCATGCAGTCGTCCGGAACGCTTTGAAAGGACAGGTCAATGTCCACGACTGCACCAGATTTCTTGAGGGCCGAAAGAATCCTGAGACACGGCTGGGTCCTAGGTCAAAACCTGGAGGTTCCACAAATGGGGGTTTCCTAAAATGGAGGTACCCCTAAATTGATGGTTTATAATGGAAAATCCTATTAAAATGGATGATTTGGGGGTACCCCTATTTTAGGAAACCTCCAAATGTTCATCATACCTTTCGGGCCCGACAGGATATGGATCAAAGCCCTCCCTCTTGCGGTGAACGGTGAACCCCCAAAAATAACAGATGTTCCTTCCGCAAATGCTTGGCCTGAGATTGAATCTGGGCGCCGAAAGGATGGGTTTCATACTGAAAGGCACCAAAATCTGTTAGTACCAAACTGGAACTGAAGATTTCTTGAAGAATTCACTATCCATAGGCATCTCAACTCTCTTCAATGATCTTCCATTCATGCTTCACAACTCCTCACCACTCCCATGTTGTCTTACCAGTGAGCCAGGCGTCGCCTGCCCTCCCCGATTGGTGATACAATTCCCAGCCAAGTAGAGCTGATTCAAGGCACCTCAGAAACATCCATGGCACAACTGGGGGGTTCCATAGAATGGGGAACCCCAATAGCTGGATGGTTGATAAAATGGAAAATCCCATCTATAAATGGATGATTTAGGGGTACCCTCATGGATTGGAAACCCTCAACTGGATTTCTCCAAAATCAAGGATGTCCCAAAGTCGCCATTCCAGTGGCGAAAATGATGATCAACTATGGGATTTGGGCGTCTCCTATTCTCAGACAGATCTAAGTACGGGGTAGGTGGTCACACAAGACTTGCCGTGTTTGAAGGGATGCTAGGGATGTGCGTTGTTGCAAAGATGGTCGGATTGGTTACAACCTGCTGACCCAGCGTTTAGACTTGGTACTGCCCAGCCAGGGCCAGAGCGGCTAGGTTGCTCCATCCTACCAAGCCCTGAGTTGTCTTGGGTCTGGATGGTGTTCTACTTCTAATGGATGGGTTCAATGAAATTTTGACCGCTGTGAAGTACTGTAGAGGATTAGGGTTTCGCCGCAAATTCTCCAGGCAGCCACACAGCCATTCACTGCTGACTGAGTGAATGGCTGCGCGCAATGAACTCATCAGAAATCTGTCAATACATCCTCAAACTGCTCAAATGAGTTGGATTGAGTTGGTCAGCTTCAGGGATTATCCCAGCCTCGCGCAAGAATCTCTGCGTCTTGCCAAGGCGCATCCAGTTTCTAGCGCGGAGGCCAGATGGATGGCACCCTCATCATCAATGAAATTGTTGCACCTGCCAAGATGACAGCGGTCATTTCGCATTCATCCCTTTGGGTTGAGCCGAGACCCAGCCATTTTTTCGGTGGTTCAAATCAGTTCAAATTGACTTGTAAATACCAAACCGGCCAAACCCGAAGCAAGGCCGCCAAGTCGCAAGTACAGGTGAGTCAGGGTGGAGTTCATCGTCAGCGCCTGCCAGGATCTTCCTAATTCCACAGCCTCTTCAAACATAGGATGTGACTTTATGCACAAGACTTTAAGCGGACGATAGACTGGAACTCAAAGTCAAGGCTTGTTTTGTGTGTCCAAACATGAACCATTGGCAAGACATCATAAGACATAATGGCTCGGTCTGCTATAGCCACGGGCCATGCAAACTTTCTGATTCCAACATTAACGATGACCATCCCTCAGTGCGGGAGTGGTTCCAAACTATCCAAAAGTCCGGTTCCAAGAAAAGGGGCCACAAACCTGGGTCAGATTGACTAGAGGCAACAGGGGCCTGGAACTGGGCCTGTAACCGTGTCGGCTAAATATGGGCCATAAAATGTACCTACAACAATTTGGGTCTGTTTGAAAATTTGGTATGAAATGGCCATGGTAATTGGAAAATCATGATAATCCATCAAATTTTGGGGGGATACCTGCGGGTGGCCAACCCCCCAGGGCCAACGGCCAAATCCCATCATCGTCCTCTGCAATGCGGGCAGCACCACCAGAAGAGATTCCATTGTAGTCTAACCTGAGGAGCTGCACAATAGCTGCAAATTGGTTTTTCACTGTCTACCACGGATGCTTCTTCCCTGCGATGAATGGACGTGAGAAAAAATTGTACATAAGATGACAGAATCATATTATGTATATATATATATATACACTGTATAAATATATATATATATATATGTGTGTTTTTCTGAAAATATAGTAGCCCAAGACAATCATCATTCTCCCCATTCTTTAATGGCCATAAATAAGATGACGGTATCCCGGTATCCCCCATTTTCAGGCAGACCAAACCAGACCCAATCATCAAATTGTTGGTCAAATCAGAAAGAACATAAATGAAAGTATCCCCATAAAATATCCATCAATTCTGCATGTTCAACCCTTTGCTTCAAATGCCTTTCACTGTTTTGGTTTTACCCGAGGTCCAAGCTCCAACTTTTGGAGGCTGCTATTCTCCAGCAAGATTTCTGACAAACATTCTGCACCTGGCTATGTCCAAAAATGGCGGGTATGGCTAAATATACCCCAAAACAGCCATTCTTGAGGCGGAAGCTGATGATCAACCATCGAATTTTGGGTGTGCCATATTTCAGACGAAACCCTGAAGCATCGAGATTGCAGTGATTGCATTGATTGCAGTGATCCAAAGGTGATTGATGTGGACTCTTATCTATAGTTGATGGATGTTGATGGTGTGGGTCCTATCAAAAACCAGGTAGTGGAACCACAAATGCCCATGGCTATCAAGGGTTCTCGGCCACTGCTCATGTATCATCGAACCAAGTCCAATACCTACAGATCTGCCACGTCCGAACGATGAGCATATCCAGTTTCCACCTCGAATGAACCATGTTGACTCTCAAAAAAAAAATGAAACAAAATCCCCACAGCCAAAATGTCCGCCTCTGTCTCCGATCTTGCGATACCTTTCGCAAAGGGCCACATTTGTATGCAGCCATGTCTTCAAACCTGTTGCTGACATCCTATGGCAGTGCAAGACTTGACCGACCTGCCTCAGATCCATCCGTCGCACGCGACCGGTCCTCGGCATCCCCAAATCTGCGCGGATTCTTGGCCACATGGGGTCGGTCTGAATTCACAAGGCAAGGAGTAGACCCTGTGTCTTTCCCTTGGAGCCATATTGACTACTTTGGTTGGGGTGTATTGTCGATTGTCTTCAAACATTACAGCATCAAGCTGTACCTATGGTCACGCTTCCCATGGCTGGCCGCTGCCAGAATGGATTCTTGACATAAACTGATCTGCCAAAGACTAAACGACCCCATACTCTACATCGAAATGATTTGCCATCTGGTTTTCTTTGGGGACTGCAAGTTGACCACCTTTAAACAGCAATCCAGAAACTCATTCCTGACCTTCTTTTTCTTCAAGTCCCTAGTATGTACAGTATGTAATATGGTTGAAAGCAATGAAACACCTGTTGATTTAGCCATTTCCACACACAACAAGCAAACAGCTTTGGGATGCTGCAAATGTCCCATGGTTCAAAGCCTCAAGGCGTGGCCCTGAGGCTGCCGGCTTCAAGGCTTCCACAGCATGCTCCAGGTTTCGAGCTGTGACCTGCTGCGAGAACAAGCGCACTTCGGGCACTTCCTGATTCCTGGATTTCTTGTGGTGCTCTTGCTTTTTCTGTGGTGTTTCAACAGGCCTTTTCAGGGTAATCTGGTTGGCGATTCTGAAACAAAGCTGTGGACGTTCATGCAAAAAGCTCCAGAGGGGCACCAGAATAAAAGTGGCATCTAAAGGCAAGTAGGGTCTACAAGACTCGCCCGAGAGGTTGCGAAAACAGCCAACTCAGCCTGTGATTTACCATTGGCAATCTTAAGTTTGCCTGCTTTTCCCTGGCATCGTACGAGTATATGAAGAATGCCTTCAACCCGCACCGGAAACCGCACCGAACCTTCATCTGGGCACCCCTAAATGGTTGCCGTTGGGAAAAAGAAAAATCGCTCCAGCCTTGGATGGAGGCTTCGGCATCTCAGTTTTCATCACCATGGCAGCTTGCGGCCCACAGGGCAGCTGCGGTGGTGTTGTGCAGCCGAGCAAGCTGGAAATCAGCCGACCCTCTTCCTGAAATCTTCTCCAGTGACACCTGAACAAATGATAAGGAATGCCCTTTCAAATGAATAACAGCTGTCAAAACAGATTCGAGAGACGCTCCATAGCTGGCTGCATGGTGGCTCATGCGTAGCTGGAAAGGACGGGCGAGCAGGATAGCGTGGGTCTGGAGCTCCAAGTTTTGCCTATCAGAGTCCAACTCAGCAACTGAGGAGCTGATTTTCTCAGCACTGTGGAGCCAGAAAGCCTTCCTAACATCCTTTGATACCAGGATGCACTCAACTTGGCCACTACATGGCAATTTCCTAAACCGGACGATGAAAGTATGGGAGATATCAGAGATATCTTCTAATTTCCACCATGGGGTCATCTTTCGGGTGGATTTCATGACCTTTCGGCAGCTTTTTCCCTCGAGACTCTGGCGCCGGTCCCACTATCTCCGTGAGGAGGGGGGATTTCAGAGCAACTTGAAGGATCATCCACGTACTGAAAAAACAACAGGAGCCCAACGAATAATGACGATTAGAACAAAGGATTCAAGCCATCAAAATTTCAGGATATCACTTATATATATATATATATATATGCAATATACGACTGACATGAGTCCGACCATGCGTACCTCAGCAAATGCCAAAGCCCCAGGTTTGTGGTTTGTGATTCATTGTAGGCTTGATCCCCCAGGTGTTCGCAGACCCCTAAACTCAACGTTCTGAACAAATTCAATGTAAGTTGGATGCAACTTTCAGAAGGAAGAGAACTTAAGTAGCTTGAAGCTGTTCTGCAAAATCACAACATATGAATACAGTCACACTAGTGATGACACAAACTATACCAAGCACATTCTTTGATTCTTTGCACCATTTGATTGATGCAATAGCACTCTCAAATCATGGTTGAACCTTCAAGCACTGTCTCAGCCACGGCAATGGCTTGGTCATGTCGCAGGCGAACCCAAGTCGTGGCATCCAGAGCCATCCACAAATTCCACAAACATCTTCCAAGCTGTTCCAAGAAAGAATGCTGAACCATGCTGAATCTACACGTCACGTCACGTCACCATAGATACCCTTTAGAATCTTTAGATCCCTTTAGACTGTAGACCGCTTTCATTTTCCAGGGACACATCTGAAGCTGCTCGCCGAATGCTGCTGCTGATTTGGATGTCCCTAATGCCATCATTGGAACATGTCATCAGGCAATGGCCGACCAGGAGCAGATTTGAATCCTGACTTCCCAGGGGAGACCAACGGGGATTTGACGATCCAATGTGGAAATGGGTCAGAACCATGGTACTCGAGTAGTAATCCAACCTCAAAATTGTTGCCAGAATGGTCGTCGTAGTGGGATGTGAATGGATGTGATTTGTAAATGTGAAATTGTTTGGGATTGACCCGTGCCACACCCAGTTGAGTAGACAAACAAATACAGGAAAGTCCCAAAAATCAGCACTTAAGAAATAAAAAGTACTTTCGCAAGCAATGCAAATCTTTTTCAGGTTAGAGCAAATCATACTGGGTGCAGGGAATCATGTTGCTCCATGTTGCTCCCATCCGCTCCTGGCATCGGAGCAGGATGTGGGCCTCCTAGCAGTTCCAAGATGCTCCAAGTCCAAGAGAATTTGTTGGGGGAAAAATTGACTCTACAAACAACAGAATGATTCTACCTCAAACTTGGTGGTCACAAGCCACCATGGTGTTCCTGTTCAGTATGAAACTATCAATAGTTGGTGGGCCATGATTTGGAGCGAAACTAATGAGAACTAATGTGCTGTATGGGCTACACCAAAGTAGGGGAAAGAAACGCCTGCCAGCATCAGCAAAAATCGTGCAGTGTCCAGTGGCACGACAGTGCAAGCAACTGTCTGTCCACACACTTCGACTTGGTCATACACCCTCTGAGAAAACCTAACCTCACAATGTCTCAAACAACAAGCCGCAAATGTTCGCCTTTCCGAACCCCAAAACATCCCAAAACCATGAACCATCCCCAATGACTTTCCGGAAATGCGTGGTGTCTTAACCATCCCCCAGCGATCCACGACACCTCGATGGTGCGGATGCCTGCGATGGCCAGCACATTTCGAAAAATGGTCGCAATGGTCCCTCTGGGTCCATCTTGGGTCAGCCTTGAGAATCTGCAGGATTCGATTCACTAGATGTTTCAAATTGGTTCAATCAAGATGCCCAGAGATAGTGGGTGTTTGTGTTGCGAAATATTCAATGATCTAAATATGAGAGAGGGTTCGATGCCCACAACTGCTTTCTTGTAGGATCCAAGAAACAAGATTAAGATGTCATATGTCCCAAACCCGGATCCAGCTCCCAACTCCAGCGGCTTCCATGCACATTGCATGTTTTTTTCCAGCTGTCACTTGGTCTCGCCACCAGTCCCTCCAAAGCAAAGATGTGTTCAAAAGGCACGAAACTCGAGCATCGCAGCATCAATATGTCTGAAAACTGCTCAATGCAGCCATTCCCGTTTGCCCAGAGATTCATTCATATTTGTATTCATGGCAATGAAAAAATCGACAAAGGAAACCATGATTTTTGCCAAAGATGTCCAGAGAATTCCATAGTATCCAAAGAGATCCAGTTGGATTTTGTAGATGTTCCTCGAATCATCTTGAATCAATCAATTCTCGTGGATGCTCGAGTCTCATCCTTGTGCTTTGAAGGCCGACCACAGCCGCCATCACTTCACGGCGGACCTGCGTTGACTGACATGACAGCCCATGGATGGACATCATCTTTTCAGGTTGTGTTTCTGTGTGTATATATGCTGGGGTGCTCGATGTATTATATATATATAGACTTATAGATATATAGTGCGCTATCACTACATGCACACAAACACATCGGCGATATCTCAGGGGCAGGCTTTAGCAGATGAGGGGTCCCTGAAGTTCCCCCCTTGGTGAGAACATAGTGGGCTACTTGCCAAGACTTGCATGGAAATCCCCTTGAATTGTCCCGCTCACCAGACCATGAATCCCCCAAATGCGCCGAATGAACTGGTAGCTCAAATCCCCCAATAAAGCCATAATAAACCATCATGTATGTAGTTTATGTGAATCCGCTACTAAAAACCACATAATGTATAGTAGAAATGCGTTTTGGCCACTGGAAATTCTTCCTCGCCAAGTGGGCCAAGCCTGATCATGGTTGCAGTGCAGCACGCAGCATTGGAGGTGCACCATGTCTCAGGACCACCTGGGCGCAAGCCCATCGGAATCAAGGGTCAGATTCTCTGCCTCCAAAAGAAATCCCAGGTCTTCAACCGAAAGAATTTCAGAATCAACCAACGGAGATCAGTTCAGATGTATTTTCAGAGTTGCACCTGTTTGTAATCCCCAAGCTACTGCTTTCCAGACTGTATTCCGCATGGTGAATGGGTCCACGGTCCAGACTGGGCCAAGGTGCTACGAAGGATGCGCCAACGCAAGCCACCAGGAAGGCTTGGATGTCGATCTGCAGGAAAGAAGACCTGGAGCGTCACGGCATCACATGACGTCACGTGATGTGTGGTTTTTTTGTGATGTCTTTTTGTATCTGGAACTTCAACATCCACTGACATCCACCATATCCACCAAGGAAATCCACCAAGCCATACTCAAGTACCAAGTCACTGGAGACTCATCTGCAGGAAGCGCCAGATGATGTGCATGACATTCAGCATTTGGTGTCCTGGTTGGTACTCATGCCTGGCGTGCGGTGCAGATTTGCCCTGGAGGTCTGGAAGGAAACCCATCAACAACAAATCTAAACCGTTGGAACATCCATGAACATCCCCAAACTCGAGATCATCCGATCTCACCCCCTTCTGCCAGTAGATACAGATTTGAACACTCAACTTGAAATCTTCTGGGGCCATTCACGCAGTTCCAAACTGATCATCGCACCTGCAAACGTCAAAGCGTTCGGCTTCATCCCCGCAGTGCCGCAAGAGGTGGCAAATGGCACCTCAGCACATGCAGAGCCTCGAAGCTGTGGCTCATCTTTTTTTCTGGAGGTCTGGAGAAAGATGTTCGCACTTTTCATCAGTATGTTCCAATCTGGATGAAACCCAAAGGTGGTGTATCCCAGCAATTAGGCTATAGGCTATACTGGCATACTGGAAGGGATATCTAGGCCCACATAGGCCCACGTTTTAGATGATATGTCCATATGGTACCGCTGGTTCACATCATATTTCAGTCACGGTCGCTCATCTAAGAGTCCGACCCTCCAGCAAATGGCACCTTGGCTTCTGTCTATGCAAAACAGTGCACGGACATGATGAAGTGTCACGGAGAAACACACAGCAACGATCTCTTTTAGGAGTGATATCCCACTCAGCCATGGTCCATAGTTGCTAATCGCTTCCCAAGTGACATGGCCCACAGGAAGTTGTCCAAGGCCCGTCATTTCCGACATTTCTGCATCCAAGGCCCCCGACCCAACGGCGATGCTTTTCTTCGACTGGTCCTGGGCTGACCAGACTGACATCCTGCACCAGTTGTGTCGTGTTACAGTAGCTTGCTAAGAAGAAGCATTATTGAATTACTTCAGTCTGATATGGTCTGATTGTGCACTTTGGCAACGTTCCATCTCTGAGAAAAACAGAGCAGTTCATTAGTTCATCCAAGAAAAGATTGCATCCATTGCATCCCGATCCCACAATGGGGATTTTGTCGCGGAGCCCGTCCCATGGGCTCCCCAACGCACAGCATGGTCTGTACCAAGCCACCATGACCTGAGCCCGACACCATCGCACAGAATCACCACGCTTGGGGGATGGTTCAAAACTTCTCTCCCAGGAGGCCAACAGGACAGTAGATCCTCATCATTTCTAGTAAGACACGCCGTTGGAGTATCAACGAACGAACTTCAATGCTGAGATCGGTGCCATCAAAGTTCCTTGGGGTATTCGCAGCATGGAAACAACTTGAAAAGCACATAGATGCTGGGCATTGGAGATCATCTGTTCTGGTCTGATGTTGCGAATCCCCCCACTTCTCATAAACCAAATCAAACACCCAAACTGCTAACAACTGACAGATGTGCAACCTTGAGGGACCAATGGACAAGGCCAGTAGTTGTTGTTGCTTGGCATGCTTCTTGCAGAGCATACTTACGAGAACAATATGGCGGTCGTCCATCCTGTGGCTGTCAGCAATCTCTGAAATCAAAATCCAAAATAGTCCAAGATACCCAATCCAGTCGCCCTCGAAGACCAGGGAGACACTCCTCTTCGAAAAGCGCATGAACGAGTGCAAAATCCCTCCCAACACAACACCAAATGTCTTACTGATGGTCCCCATACTGCAGAGGGCCCGCAACCCCATACAACTCCTACTTGACCTAGTTGGGAGCGCACTAGTTCAGCGTCTGTACCTCGTACGGAACCTACACCAACTGAAAGGCAGATTCATGCATTCTGTAATATTCCAAAAATGTGAGATGCCCTCTTGGGAATTCTCACGTATGTCTCAGAAATGGATATGCCAAGTTTAGTGCCAAAACTGACTCCAATCATCTCAAATCCGAGGTTCCCACACCCTGTTAGTACCACGGATCAATTGGTTTGATTCCAAAAGACAAGACCGGGTTCATTGAACTTTGCCCATAGAATGGTCAATATGGCATAATACGGCCATATTCTATGGCCATAAATGTCGCAAGTTCTTGGGTTTTTCCCCAAGTTTCAGCCCAGGCGCCTCTGGTGAAGCGATTCCCCGTGACGGTCCCTGCTCTTTTTCGTGGCCCGCTGCGCTGCTTCGTGCTTGGCCAAGGAGTAGAACACGCCTGGTCGCAGGGTCTCCACCCTAAAGAATCACTCGATAAATGGTTGGGCTTTTCCACGTGTAAACGGATGTAAAATGGATGTAAAATGGATGTAAATGGGGTACACTTAAGATACTTAAGAAAAAACTGGAATTTAATGATATTTAACGATTTAACCAGGTAACAAGTCGGAATGAGGAGTCAGGAGTTTGATAGATCAAGACCAGATGCAGCTGGTTGGTGCCTGAGCCACTAGCCCAAACTGTGAGTCAACTAGACGTAGCTACCAAGCACACGATTGTTCCAGAAATTGAGAAATCCACATCAAAATTCTCTCATGATCTAGCGCGTCAAAATCCTTCGTACACTCGTTAGTGGCAAAAAATCATGGCATTTAGACCCCTCTTCCGTGCATTCACAATTAGGGGTGGTTATATTGTCGTTTGGGTTTGTCTGAAAATATGATACCCCCAAATATGATGACCTCTCAATATTCCCTCTTAGAGTCAAAAAATAAAAAATAACCAAATGTCAAAGGAAAATCTCAATGTTTCACCAATCTTCACCCATGTTCTTCCTGAAAAAGACCTTGATGTTCTTTCGATTCACCCATGTTTTCCTTTAAAAAAAAACTACCATTTTTGAAGTGGAAACCCCTCCCAAAACTCATCAAACCCCTGGGATTTTTCACACCTGGCGGTTGCAAGGCCACGGCCAGGCGATCAGTGAGGGCACCCACCACCAGCGCAATCCCACCGCCCAGGGAGTGCCCCGTCACCACCACCTCCTGGGGCTTTGGAGAATACCAATTATATATCTGGTGATATATCTCCATTTATATGTCTGGCTGGCTGGCTGTGATCATTTCACTTTTTTGGGGGCCTAAGATTATTGGGTCTGGTTCTAAGATGGATAAAGTTGAAAGCCATGCTACGCGCAAAATTAAATGTACTTTACCTGTGCTAAATCATTCATTGGGTTGGGAGCAAAACATCTGGTAGGTTCAAAATTGTTGTTTGTGCGTCAAAAGTTTGGGGGCTAACCCCATCGTTATTATGGCTTTGGGCTTTAGGGCGAATATACAATAAAATAGTGTGATTAAAAGCTGTTACTATGGTAAAGTACGACCTCTATTGTAAAATATCTGGTACAGTACCAATCTTTATTGATTTTATTGAGGGTCAGCGGGTCAGCCGTAAAATTTGGTAGATCGTGATGTATCTCTCCCACAGCTCCTATACCTACCTATCAGAAATCACCCCTAGGAGTTCTTGGCTCCAGCTGGGAAGTGGATGGGTACGCACAAAGTCGGCTTGGCATCGTGGTTCCCCTGCGAATGGGGTGGTGGATAGTCACCATGCTTCTGACCCAATTGCAAGTGGGTAGCACTTCTAGATGACACTTTCTACAGTGATTACCCCGCAGCACGTGGGGATATCATTGTCCAGGAGAACGGCAAAACATGGACCGCCACTTCGCCAACCACTCGAAAGGCGGTCGAAACTAGCATTGTAAGCAAAATCGTTCTTGACTCGTGAGTTGCATCAAAATAATCATATCCAACTGCAGTCAGATCTCAGGGGAGGAAGATCCAACATCTCTAAGTGTTGGGTGAGGTCCTGTTCACGTGGTATTTGCCGCACATAGTCCAGAATTTCGCTGTAGTGCCACTGATTATCTTCGAGGCCTAATCCACCTGAGCGCAATGTCAAACTTCCAGCGCTTCCCCTCAAGTAAGTGAGTTATACACAGCAAAACACTAGAGAACTATACGAAGATCAAAGAAGTTTCTTTCAATGTTTGAATCACCATGCCTCATGCGGTACCACAGATTCCACATATTCTCCGGCAATGCACCCAACAGTTACCACCACTCTGTGTACGGCTGCCACGGAACTGAGAATGTCGTGGATGGTGCGGATGACCATGGAGGAGGAGTCGCGGGGCCAGATGCGAATGGTGGGAAACATCGTTTGCAAAATCTGCAAAGCCACCGGCTCCGTCCACCTCAGCACTGCTACGGGAATGGGATGCACGGATCCATGGTCAAATGTCCATGGCCATGTGTGTTGTGCAGATATGGGACCTTTTCGCCAGAGAATCTCGTGTTGGTGAGAATGAGACCAAAATGCATGCCACGTCACATGCGAAGGTTCTCGGCGTAGTCAGCAATGCGACTGATGTCTGTGCCGCTAACACTGACAACTGAAAGGCTTTTGCATTTACCCTCCTGGCGGGATTGATATGTGAAGGGGTCCAAATTTGCAGATTGCTGTTGATGCCAATTCAGAAAACAAAATCGAAACCAATTTCATCAAGTTCAAGTTGTCAGACACTAAAACGAGAGGTTATCAGCAGTCTCCACACAACCATCATCAGACCATCATGACAAGGGTTTGTCTGAAAACAGCGTATCATTTTCCCACATGTTCCCAATTGTTCAGATATACCACGTTTTAAGACAGACTCACAACATCCCACAACTGTGGAAACCTGTCGGAGCAGGTCTCCTGCCATCCGGTCCAAAGCCCTCCACTTTGACACCGCTTCACCTCGAACTCCAACCAACGCCTCCGCGTTGCAGGTGCTGAGCTGTCCGATTTCCAAAGATCAGCTTGTTCCGCATTTGCTCATGGAGGTTAAAGATGGTTCAACACTACTGATCAATGCTGTTCTGTACCATCAAATTATCTTTCCATTTCCTTGCTTAGCATTGCACCAAAAACAACTTGCGAGAACCGTTTGTTCGCTTTCAGCACACCCGCTGTTGGCATGCAACCACAGAGCCTTTATCCCTGACACCGTTCGAATGGCCTGTGTTGCTGGGAAGGCAAGTGTCGAATGGACACCTCCAAATGGGGGAAGAGTTTCTTCAGCAAGCCCGGCACGTCGTTCTTCTCGTTGGGAGTGATGTAAGCCCTCAGGGAAGATCAAAATGATCAAATGGTCAAAATGGAACAAAGGTGTCTGGACGAAGGCATTTCTGGGCGTCAATTGCAATCAATGTCTGATGTCGTTGCCGGCGAATTCCATTGCAAGTTGGTGTTTCTGACTCCAACTTCGAATCACCTGCGTATGGATCAAATGATCTACACCACAGGTTTGGGACACGGTCCAATCATACTCTTGGACTCCCTTGGGTAACAAGTTGTGACACATACATGACATACCCAGCCCTGTCTTTACATTATACAATCTTTCACCACTCGATCCCACGGTTCACAAAAAGCATAAAATCCCACCATTCAATTGCCATCAACTGGGGGTAATCATGGGTAATCACTAAATTTCTTTCGAACCAATCCATTCAGGGCGCAGTAGTGACAGCAGAGCATAGTCCACCAACTGCAAGCTGTGCCAGGTGTGACCGCACACAGCATAGTGCCCTGTGGTGTTCCGCTCCAGCACGTGGGTGAACACATCTGGCGGAAACGTGGCGAAACGGTCGAAATTTGGGGATGCTGAAGCGGCGAAACGGTCAAACAAAAATGTGGGTTTTGCGGGGTTGAGTTTGAGAGTTTGACACCCAAACAAGTGGTCGGCACACTTCGTTCCGTGACGCCATGTTACCTCCGATAGTCTTCCTTCCATCATACATTTGCCACCAAGTTATTCGCAGAAAACTCAACCATGGTTCCTATGCCCCAGAACTGGCGTTCATATCAGAAGGTTTTATAAAAACGCGAGATTGTGCTTAAAAAACATGTTTCACCCGGATCACTAAGCCAATCTCCATTAGAAAATATCGTTAACATCCCATCGTCCAAGCCTCGTATGAGCCTTGTCTAACTTTAACTTCCCATGGTCCCATCATTTCCCATCCATTCCCTGCCTGTATCATCTCCATCAGCTCCCCTCTTTGCCAAGCTCATGACCTGATCGACCACCAAAATTGCCGACATCCAACCATCATGGGATGGATGAGGTAGCCTGTTTTCACAGTTGTATAGACGTCTATGTGTATATTTATATATACATAGATATATATATATATATGTAAATGTAGACATAAATACGTGACTACATATCTGTATGTATAGTACGTTTTTCTCCAAAGAGACTTCCCAGAGAACTGTTCAACTGGAACTAGTAGTAACTAGAACACGGAAGTTTTGGTAACCTTTCACAAACCTCTCGCCCATTTGATCTAGAAACAGCTGCTGGGACACAATGAACCCAACCCCAAAGGGGAAAACGTGGGTTTGATATTTACCTATTTACGTCATCTTGACTGTCAAGCCATGGCATTTGGGGGAGGTCCAAATTGTTGAGTCGTTCTCAAAATTTGATGGACCATATGTATATATATATATATATCCAATTATATCGCCGTTATATGCCGTTATATTAATTCTCCCCATGATTCCCTATTGTTGATATAAACTCCACTAAACCCCATGAAACCACCAAATAATTTGGGTGTTTCATGGGGATTGATGGGGGTTGATAGGGTGTAATGGAGTCTGATCAACTGCCTGGGCTATCTAAGGCCACCACTGATGCGCCTGCATTGGTCACTTGGATGGTCTTCTCATCGGGTTCCTGATTCAATTTCTTCGCTGCCGAGTGAGGCGTGGGTGAATCCCAAAAAAAATGGGATTTGAGGGTGATTAATAGGGATTTGACCAACAAACATGGGTATATTCATTGGATACCCTCTGGTAATTTAATACAGCCATGGAACTGACCAACTTCTAGATGATTTCCCTGTGAAACAGGACCATTTGCCGTCGCTATGTCAGACTAGTAGAGGTTAGCCTGCCAAATTTATGAATAGAAATGACTCCTAAACTCTTAAACCGCTCTTTCCCATTTCTGCATGGAATATCTTGAAGTCACAAGTCTAGTTGCCGAACATACCAATATGTCAACTATTTTCGACTGGTGTTTGGCCATGCAGAAAAACTGTGGTTCCCTTCCAGTCTCCCCCGATTTCCTGCCTGCCACCAAACCAGATCCTCCAAGAAGAGTCCACTACGCTGTTGAAGACCAGCCAACAGGACGCAGCTGGTCCTAGGAATCCAATTGATGGAGAAAGTCTGAGATGTTGTGCCACAGGGCTGGATTGATGGAGACCGGTTGCTTCCGAGATTCAAAATGACTAAAAAGGTGCCGCAAATGAGAAGCAGCACCCTGGCAGCAATTCTTCCCAACCTGTCTGCTTGGGCAAAGTTTGGCAGCACAACCACATCGAATCTGCTCCCTTGGAAATTGGCTATTTGCAACTTGGACCAGGTGCCTCCTCTCAACTGTGTAGGTCGTCTTCAGCACTTTGTGGCTATCCTCAAGGCAAATATCATCCAACAAGGTGTTGCAACGCTGAACAATCCATGACATACCCCAAGGAATGCCCTTTCTGCGGAGAATTTGGGGTGAAATTGAAACCCCTCACACCGTGTCACACAGTGTCACACCAAGCTGCAGGATTCACAGCGAACTTAATCTCGATGGGAGGAGGGGATTCCTCACCTCGGCACAAGATCTCAGCTACTTCGGTCCGAGGACGACGCTGGAGCGAAGGCATGGCAGGAAAGATAGGAGAGTAGGAAAGAACATGGAAAAAAAGTCCAGAGAAAACAAAGAAGAGATTCTTAAATGAGCCTTCAGAGACTATGTCTAATAGTCCTCGTCCTGAGAAGAAGCAAGCATACTCACCCACCGCTGTGATGTGGGCCCCTCACAAACTGATTCTCGATGTCAAAACAGTGCGTAGTTTGAAAGGGAACATGATGGAATGGAACAGTTCGAAACTCCATGATGAATTAAGAATTCCATAGAATTCCTGCAACTTGAGCCCAAAAGTGGGGTACCGTACTACATTCAGGTACCTCTTCAGGTCCAATCGCTGGACAACTCCATCATTTCTCCCGATTCTCTGCGAGGCACTAGGGTCACCCGAGGCAGAGCTCTTCAACCAAAGCCCCCCATAGCGTGCCATGCGGAAACCCGCGCGCAGCAGGTGTAGCCAGACCAGAAAGGTGAGCAGAACATGCTGATCTGGCAACGCTGGTGGAATAGCTGACAGGTCAGACAGAAACTTCAATGGAGAATTGCATGTGGAGGATTCGGCTTGATTGGGCAAAGTTTGAATCTCCATCACAACTCATGAGATCGAACTGAAAACTCCAGAACTTCCATTTGTCTACAATATCAACTCTGTCCTTTGAAACCTCTCAATTTGTACCAGACCAACGTGAAGAATGTTCAGTCAAAATATCGCCCCTCTCCGGATTCAGCGTCAAATCAAACTAGGATGGTATACCTCGTTTTCAGACAGATCCAAATATCAGAATTGTTGGTTCTATTCCCCAGAAAATAGTGGTATCATATAAGCTAATCATCAACCAACCAGAGTAATCATCATCTACCAATTGTATATCCACATTCAAAACATCATGATTTTCTTCTGTCATCATTTATCATATCTCAACATCCTCGAGGTTTGCCGAAAATCCCCAGTCTCATCCAGGGGCCTGGCCTCGTCCCACCCAACTGCACAGCAGCTTTGACAGCAGAAAAATGAACGGCAGAAGAGCAGCCGCGACCAGCCAGGGCAGGACACCCTGGAAGATTCCTGACCTGGCTGGAAATCCAGGAGAAACTCCGCCCGGAATGCAACCTAAAACAGCAAAACCGGTTTGAACAGTGGCTAACTATGGATCGTAACTCACTCACCTAAACCCCCCCCCAAATTTTGAAAAAAGTAAAATCCTGCACATGATAGTGACAAACTTAATCTGTCCGTACCGTTTCGACCTCTTTGGAGGGTTACTATATATATATATATATATCAATATAATCTCCATTGAAAGATGATTTCCCCATTTGACATGGGGGCTTCCCATAGGTTTGAATCAATTGGGAAACTGTCCAAGAATAGGGGATACCCCAAAATCTCGTGATTAAAAAATCTTAGATGCAATGGCCATAAACTATATCCCATTTGTGAAAAAGCTCTGCTTGGGCCTGGGTGATCAGAAGGCTAATCCAGTTCGCAGTTGTTGACTTGCTTACATGGCCAGTGGAGAAGTGAACAATTAACGCATAAATAAAGCCATTCAACGTCCCTAGCCCTAGATTTCACCGGATTTGCTCCTTACAAAATCGGACACAATGCCACCATGCCACAGGGAGACAGCAATGAAGGTGGCCTGTGGGCCCCCGAGCAGAACACAGGCCACATTCTGAAGGGGAGATGGGACCATTTGAAGAACACCAGCTGAGTTTTCGAATGTACAGAGATGTTGCGAAAGCGCACCTCAAATTATCGGAACCCAAATGAACAGTCATGGGCAAGTCACGGGTGCCACTCTAGGGCCTGAGAATCCTGCAACTTCACACCTGGGATCCCTAGGAAAACACACAAATCACACCCGCCATTGTTCTCCCGACTCCGTCTGAGCCCATCCATTGAGTCAGGAGAGTTTGCCTGGAAGGTTTCAACATCCCCCAAGTTTGGCCAAGAAGCTGTCCAAACGAAGCAAAGTAACATGGGATAGACAAAGCTGATCGTGATCAAGTCCTGAGGCGTGGCGTTCCATCTTTGCAAGATGCAAAAGAAAACCAAGACCGCTTCTGAAGTCTCACAACAGTGGGATGACCGCTGTGTTCGCTGGCAGCCCCTCGATCCAAGGGACTGTTTGGGCAGAGGCAAAGCCATGCGCCACGCAGCCGCGCAGAAAATGAACCTGTAGCCACACGTGTTTTGAAACGCCGCTGGAGATCGTGAAATGCCAGTGTTCATCACAGGTCCTTCTATGATACCTCATAGAATCCACAGAAAAAACTTCAGCAATGATTGACATTGACGGTACAAAGTCACGAAAATGATTTGGGTATGCAAACGAATGACAATAATTGTCTTCCTCACCAGCACCATCATCACCATCAGCATCATATGGCTATCCTGTTCCCATATGTTCACACCAAAATAGCCGGTGAACAAATGGTAAATGATCATCCCTTCATTCTGCTGAAAAAAAAAATCATCAGAAAAGGAGATCTCAAGGCTGCCGCGGCACAGCCATCCAAAAGAAGAGAGTGTATTTGAAGAGAGTGGTGAGGTTCCGCCAGCGCGAATCCAGGCCTCAGAGTATGACACATTCCATGAATCCAGGGCTGATCCCGATCAGCATCGCAGGCCCCAGCAGAAGATTCGGAGGATCCGAGGATCCTTGCCACATCACCATTTCGACCATTTCGGATTTTTCGATAGCTCCAAAACGGAGACTTTAGCAACAAGACTGACGACCAACAAAAGTTGCTAGTCTTCCCACACATTTTCGACCGAAGTATTGTCCTATCCTTCAATCTCAAATATGCTGTCGGAGGATGGTATTCTGCAATGTTGCAGCCAAATATGCCAAACATGTGCTTTTCAAGAATCTTGTGAAGTCAAACATGCGGGTCTGTCTGAATAGGGTACCCCAAAGCCCGTTGTTTATCATCTTCACCCTTAAATCGCTATCTTTTGGATATCCAAATTATTCTCAGACAACCCCCAATCATACCAAGTTAGGAATCCCAGGCAATATCTCTATGACATCCCTATTTTTGGTTGGTTAAATCTCGTTAAACCACATTGTTCATACCATGAATATTCCAGCAAATCTCAATCACCCTCAATCTTGAGTGGTTAAACCACCATCTTTGATGCTTAAGCCACCATGTTTAATGGTTAAACCACCATTGTTAACGGTTAAATAACCATTCTTACCATTTTTAGTGGTTGAACATGGTTAAAGCCCATCGCACCCATATCGAACTTCCCATCATGACACTGACGCTGCGTAGGGTGAAGCCCGACAGCCCAAGCAGCTGTGGGCGCTGCACCACCTGGAAACTACGCCGCAGTTTGATCATGTTCTGTCCATATCGAGGGGTTATAGAGGAGTTAACAGTGGTTAATGATGGCTAATGTTACTAATGTTGGTTGAATAGTGGTGAATGGTGGTGAATGGTGGTGAATGGTGGTTGATAAGAATGAGGAAGTTTAGCAAGATTATGCAAAGTAAAAGGCAAGATGATGAATAGGGATCCAGGAAAAATGAACCAACAAATAAGTGGCTACAAACGGAAATATAATTCATAGAGAATTGAGGATTTCAGCAGCACCGCTTCTCAACTTCCTTAGGGGTTCTCTCAAAATGTTGGGAAAGAACAAACACCATCCGTTTGGAACATCGCTTTAAACCCCCAGAAAAGTTACAATGAATTCATATCAAGGTCTGAAATCACCATAGAAATATCTATCCCATCAAATCCCAAAAAGAAGGGAAAACCAGGATAAACAGCTACCATGTGAATGGGATAGACATCGAATATGTTTATCAAATTGCCATGTGCTTCATCGATCGATAGACATAGAGCAACTTCCAAAAAATACCGAAAAGTCTTTCCAGGATGTGAACTAGATGATGCGTCCCCCGTTAATAATGTTGAGGTTTCCAATTTTTCTATCTCGTTGGGGGTTGCAAATTGATTGTTGAGAATTGGTGTTAACTGGTTTTTTATAGTTCCATTTACATCCATATACACTACCCATAATATTCAAGCTAAATATCATGATGACAAACAAATAATATTCTTTGAGATACACTACCCACAATAATTCTCATAATAATCTTAATATATCTATCAATATACACTATCCATATTATCCATATTATCCAACATTAGCCACCATTATCCATGCCATATTATCCATATTATCCATATTATCCATATATCTTTCATATTTCAGGCAGAATGACTTCATCCAGGCCACGGAAACAGCGAACAGAGACCACCAACTCCAAGCAGTCACCAGAGCAGTGTCTGCCACGTGGTGCGGCAGACCTGCGAGGGACTTCGTCAGAGGATGAATGGTTTCCCCCGGGCATCATGTAAGATTATGTGTGTATTCTATATATATATCATATCCATATACATATCGTATAAGTCTATTTAATTGATTCTATACATTTATGTGTATATACCATGATTCTGAACCATGTATCAACTGTTATGAACCATAGACCAACCTGGATGCACGTCCAAGTACAAGAGACCATGGGTTGGTGGACTGTCTGATTACTCACTAATCACAAATATTCACAAATCCATACCCTCACATCGACTGCAAGAGGTGGTCATCTGGCACTGTTTGAGATACCAGTCCTGACAACCTCAACCGTCACTTCCCAGTGGTGTGGAGCATCTCCAAGACCTAAACCCACCTTTCTGTCCTTGAGAATCACCTATTCTTCATCTTCGAAAGCCTCTCAATTCTGCAAAAAAGTGCCTCAAAATCCCATAGTTTTCTCCATCTCCCCAGCCCTATCCCCAGCCCATCCCCTGGATCCGGCCTCCCAAGGTTCTTCGCACCACCCCACTGCCCGCCGGCTGCAGCAGCCAACCGAAAAGTCGCCAGGTAGAGATGGGCATCAGAAGACACAGCAAAGTCATCGAGACCATGCCTCGGTCACTTCTCGCTTCGGCAATTCTGTTTTTTTTAACATACTGCAAGCTCCAAGAAGATAGAAATACTTACTGTTGTATCCTACTTAGCGGTAGAAATAAATCACCGGTCTATCTTTTTGGGGGCTACCCATATCTACCCATGGTCCCCAAATGTACTTGGGGATGCTGGTCAGTTCGTAAACCCCAATAGGTACCATCCCATAGTTCACTAATTATCAACTATCAACAAGGGGGTTGTGATGGCATGAACCGCTAGCACCAAGTTGCGGGGCACAACGCCTTTGCCTTGGGCAATGGCATGGGTGAAGTTGCTGAAGAGTCCGGTGAAGGCCTGGCGAAACAGTGGAAGCGATGATGCTTGGTGGCATTTTGGTTAGTGTTTTTCTGAGGTCCATGTTAGAAAAATATGGAAACCTACCGACTTCGGAGGGGTTCAAGAATTTGATGATCTTTTAGATTTCTAGAGCCAACCGCGGCGGACATGCCGATTCCCAGCAGGTTTCTGGATGTTGCGGCTGAATCTCCAAACGAAAAATGCTGGGGGGGACGCGAAAAAGATGATAGGTCGGCCAACAGTGAAAACATGCTGGTGGATTATAATCAGACTGCCTCCAGTAAATTCACGAACAATTGTCAATCGAAACTTCCCCATTTGTAGATCCCCAGGGTTGGGAACAAAACATCGCTTTTTTGATGGCTTTAGTTTGCACCTGAAACCATTGGATCAGCGACACGAAGAGCACAAAGCGCACCGTTCGGTTCAGGTGACCCTCGGTTTCGCTCCCAATTTGTTCCGAAATGTACAATTTGTTCCAAAAAACATTTTGATCATTTTGTACAAGACCATTTTGTGGGTCAAACCTCGGACTCCATTAATTACATCGAAGCAATGACCGGCAGGTCAGCGCTGTATTTGGAAAGCGAAGAGTGGTCCTTTGAAAACTCTGTTGTGTTTTGAAACAGGGCGGTTGTATTGCGCAAGTGATATTTTGGAACTTACATGTTCTTCCTTGTCTTTTGAGACGTTGGCTTGTGAAAGCAACAAGGCTGTTCATGGATACTTCTCTCTTACACATGAAGACTCTATTGTAAACTGTGTAAACAATAGGAGCATTATTGTTATTGCTCCATGGGGGGTGGAAGATTTCATCGCTCATGTAACTCCGGCCGAACGAGAGTTGGAGACCCTGATGGAGGTCTTGTAGTGTTCCATGAGGATGGAGCATTTGATCCCTGTAAAGCCCAGTAGCAATCTTGTTCCCCGAACATCTAGTTGCAGGAAAGTGGTAATACGACAAAACTAGTTGCGCAAACCATCGAAACTAGTTTCTCAATCTGGAAATACCTAGTTTCAAAATCCTACGAAACTGGCTTTCAAATCATACAAACACAGTTGCGCAAGTTGCGCAAGCAGACTTGCTCAATCCAGGGCAGTCATGCAAGTTTATCTTGTTCCTCTTGGTCTTGAGCTGAAGAAAATGACTTGACAAATCAACTAACAGCCGAATAGAACAGGTCATGCATCCCAGAAGCCGTCGGCTGAAAGATTGGCAAAGCATCGCTGCAAACGCCTGGCCACTGGGATGTCTAGGGCGATAGCAACACCACACTCACATGACCAAACCCGGTTAAAACAGAAAAGTATGGACGTATAACATGACATCACAGAAAAGAGATATCCCAAGGTATAAATGTATAACCACATGACAACCTTTGTGGCCACTTGCAACCATATTACAGAAAGTGTATGTGTGTGAAGTCAAATAGTTCTCGTATATGTTGGTTGTTTTACAAACCATGTATGTCGCATGTGCATGTCGTGTGGCAGTTGTAAGATTTCGTTCACATTGATTTCTCCGGCCTTTGTCTTTGTCCGGATCTGGTTGGGAAAAGGGATGTTGTTCATGCGTGCAAGCTGCACTGGGTCACTAGGTGCGTGATTACGTTGTTGTGGGGGTGCTTTGAGTCATGTGGCATTTTGTTGTTTGATGTTGGGTGCTTGCACAGTGTGCATGTCCCTTACTTGTTTGTCGTCACCGTATGTCTCCTGATGACATTGCTCGGTGCATACAATAATTATACATGTTGATGTTGAACAAATATATTCAATATAGATACATCCATATGTGGATATTGTATATATATATATATATGTATATATGTATACATTTGAATATATATATATATATATGGACACCAAATAGAGATACGCCATGTATATAATTGTATGTATATATACGTGTGTGTGTGTGTGTACTGTATTCTATATATGATATATGTATTTAATATAGTAATACTTAACACATATGCTATCGCAATCGTATCATGGATCGCTAAACTCGAAGTGGCCTCGGCCCAAGTTCCCACACATTCCGGAGCTTGCCAGGCCTGTTCCATCCCTGCCATCACCTCATCAGGTGCCAGGGGAATTTAACTCGGGACTATCAGATCAACACTGAATAGGATCACAACGGATCATGTATACATATATACATATGTACGTATATGTTATTTTTTCGGGGGGGAGGGGACTTTACTTGTTTTTGGGATATGGAAATCCCCAAATATGGAGGATTCACTTCGATTCACTTGATCCTTTTTTGATCTTGATACACATCAAATATACAGGAAACCAAGATTTAAAGTAAAGTGAACCAATGTGCATCATTCAACCGTCAAAGAGGTTGATTTTGTTCACAAAAATAGAGATGGTTCATGATGCGGGGATGGGCTAGTATCTACAGGACAGCCTTTGTCATCTAGCTATACCATCTAATCGGGTATGAAAACCAGCGTGCTAGTGCGAACTGTCCCATACCCCTATCATCCCATCTATCCTCTCATATGATGTTCAAAGCTGCTCGTGAAAACCAATCCGCAAATCACCATATTGGTCTGAAAATAGATGAAAATAGGATAGCCCTCAATCTGCTGGTTCATCATCATTTTCCACCATTTTCCACCATTTGCATTGCCATTTCTGGCGCAGCCCAGTTGCAGTAGCTTTGCCCCAGCAGAAGCGTCGAATTCCCCAGCGCCAGGACCACCAGGGGCGCAATCAGGACGATGCGCCGGCGCGCCTGCGAAAGAGGTCATGAATAGCATGGGTTTTACCCTCTGGTGAACTACCATAACTATGGAAAATCACCATTTTTCATGGGAAAATCCACTATTTCTATGGCCCATTTTCAATAGCGAACTGTTAGTTTACCAGAGGGTACCCTCCACTTAACCAACATAGCTATGGGAAAGGGATGGGAAATGGCCGTAGTTCGATGATTGATGAAAAATGACGATTTTCCAGAGGTGAAATTACCAGGAGGTGTCAACAACTTGTTCCATGGTGACATTTGAGTCATGCCTTTGTGACACCATTTGAAACCCATGGTAGATTTATCTTTCGCACAATTTCTCTGGGGGGATCTGGAAATGCAGACACTGAGCAGAGTCCCAGGCTTGAAACAAGTGCTGATGAATTTCACTTGTTCAGATTGCAGCAAGTGCAAAGTCAGGTTCAGTTCAGACTTAAGACTCTCCCGGGGGAGTCAAAGACCAACCTGGAATATGCTCATTATCCAAGCAAACCTTGGGAATGGCACCTTTCTTCGAGCTTGTGTTGCGGGGTCGTTCAGGGCCTCTTTACTTCCTTGGTTCGCACGTTTCGCTCCCCAGCAGTTGGCCAGTTGAAAGGGTTTCAATTGGTTTACTGACTTAAATACCAGTGAAATCAGGTCAGAATAACAATTTCAATAAAATGAGCTTCATGCCAGTGAAGTGGTTAAATGCCAGTATAACGTCAGCATAACCCGTTTTTGTCTGAAAATTAGCCGAAATCAACTTTATGACTACGAGTCACCATATTTCCTGGTGAATCGCTATCAATTGGAGGCATGCCCCATGTCCAAACAACCCAACAATCAGAATCCTTGGTTTTGACACATCCTCATTGTCAAAATCCGCATTGCTGCTGGTTATGCGCCAATTTTGCTGACGAAACCCACATGTTTGCTGCTTAAATCCACATATGTGCTTCTTGAATCCCCATCTTTTGATGGTTAAGTCCTCATCTTTTGATAAATCACCATGTTGAATGAGGATGGTTAGACCATGTTAAACTACCGTGTTAAACCACCATGGTGAAATCCATTTTTGATGGTGAAATCTCCCAATTTTGCTGAAGCCCGTTTCGAATTCGGCGGAGCATCCCTTCCCACGTGGCGATGGCGACGGTCGCTTATCACCCCGAGGCGATGGCCGAGAGCCCTCCAAGAATGATTCGGAATGGCGATGTGTCCATCTAGATAATCTAGAACATAATATAGATGTATAGACATAGTTCTATAGAAATAGTTCTATAGATATACATTTAGATCTATAATATAGATAGTACAAATATTGGATCCTGAAAATCAGCATTGCAGATTCGATCTTCACGGCACCTCGTGGATGCGAGTGGCACCCAGCAGCATCCGACGCAGGGTGGGGAAGTCGTGGTACAACTCCCAGGCCACCGTCCACATGGAACCTGGGACAGCTATGGTGGTGATACGTTGATGGTTATATGTATTGAGAAGATACCTGGTATATTTATACATGGTTTTAGAAAAGTATTTAAATGTATATATGTATGTATATATGATTATACATACAGATCATCTGGGAATGTTCTCCTACGCGCTCCCCGCACCTGCATGATGACAACAATATTGAAATATGTTTCGAAAAAAGAGCTGCGTTCGACATCAAAAACTTGCAAGGCTCTATTTAACTCAGTAGTTTTCAACCGCTGCACAATGCCATGGCCATGGCACGGGCAAAGAGGAACAGCAAGCGCAGGACGCTGTAGAACACGTAGCAAAGAGCGATGGAACACAGGGGTCGCTCACCATACCTTAGAGGGTCCACAAGGCTTCGTCGCTGCTTGTTGCCCCTTGGCTTTGTTTGATACTGCTGTATGAAATGAGTTGAGTCCTTGTTGGGCCCAAAGGTGGCCCAAAGTCATTCGATGTGGCAAAGCCAAGTATGAATGGTTGGTCATGAATGGTTGGTCAAAACCATCTTCAAATATTAGGTTTATTTTTGGGCGTCCAAATTCGTTTACCTGAATTCCATCTTGTCGAATGACGTCGTATGATGAAATGGTGATACAGCTCTTCACTAGCGCTTTGTTTGACTTGAGGGCACTGTGCTGCCGTAATACCCTGGTAGAGTGCCATCTGGTGAGTCAACGGCAGCACTCCTTGGGTGAGCAGG
Source organism: Symbiodinium sp. clade C Y103 (assembly GCA_003297045.1). NCBI lineage: Eukaryota > Dinophyceae > Suessiales > Symbiodiniaceae > Cladocopium > Cladocopium sp. clade C. The sequence goes on from BGPT01001503.1 coordinate 28,500, forward strand.
TTGTGCAGCTACAAAGTCCCCTGATTCCAATTTGCAGCTTGACACCAAAAACAAAGAGGTGGATCACTACAATCACCAAAAATGTGTCATCCTTCCAGGAATTCGCTTGAGGCAATCAAGGTCGCCGTTTAAAAGGCCTGAGTGCTCAGTAGAATCAAAGAGTGCACAGCATACTTATTCGAAGCCAAGCCTCACTATGCGGACACTCATCACGGCTAGAAGCACCACCAGAAACATCCAGACCAAGCCTAACGCTTGAGAGAAGATGTAGAGGGAGCCGAAGGAAAAGCCTCAGCAACCCCAACAAGTTGCCCGTCCACTTGAATATGCCATGCATGTTACATGTTTATTTTGAATCAGTAAAAACCCTTAGAACAGACTGGACATGCGGAGGCATCCGGAATGTCATTATCTCTAAGAATCTGGCAGTATACCTTCAGCTGAGAGACAGGTGTCTGCATGGGGCACTGTGCGAAGGAAAATGCCAGGGGCTGCATGAGCGCACGCCCAAACGAAGTTTCCCTGGTCAATCGGTTTAGCAGTTGGCTCTGGCTCAAGAATTGGGGAACCGGGTCCCCCAAAATCTCATGCCTTTTCATCATAACTCCCACTCAAATGGCCATAACTTTGAGATACGCTCACTGTTTTATACAAACCCAAATATTCGTAAATATTCTAGATATCAAGGTGGTGATCTAACCACTACATCAAGTTGCATTCCCCAGAAAATCTCCCAATTCGTGGGTTACCACCCCGTCGCTCGGTCGCTGCCTGCCATCGCAAGAGCCTTCGCTCCAGGCCACACAGGGTGGTCACCAGCTTCGGCATGGCGTCAGCGGTGCATGGTGGATTGGATGTCGTGGGATTGGTGTCGTTTGGGGAATATCATTTGATATAGTGGTTTAAAAACTCACCAGATTATCGTGGTTTCATGTAGAGTAGGTTTATATCACCATAATATGGTGTATATATATATATATATCAAGTTTGAACTTGGTATATATATCCTGGTTTCTTGCTCTCACCAGATCAAACATTGGGAAGCAGGCGAAGCATGTTTCGGATGCTTCGCCGGGGTAATCACACTTGGCAACTCGTTGCTTTATTGAACCAAAACCCAAATTTCAGTGGAATTTGGCATCTCCCAACTGGAGAGAAACCACCATTGTCACTATAGGCGCTAGAGTTGACCGGATCCGCTTCCTCAGATTACTCAGCCATGTTTTTTGCAGACCATGTTGCTACAGTCTCTCAGCCCTGAGCAGGGCGCAAGCTGATGGGCCAAGGTGCGATTCGTCACCAGACTATCAGCGTGGGCACAGGAAAAAAATCACTGCCATGAATGCGGAGAATCCCAAGACTAAACTAAACATAAAAGAAGAGGGTATGTTCAGCAACTCAACTCTGGTCTCTTGATATATGATTATATGATGATATATCTTCAGCTACTCAGGGGCTTCTTGCTGTTTCCAACCCATCGGCCATCTGCCCAGGGTGGCACCAGTGAGGCGGTGGATATGGATAGCCCACAGGTCGATAAGGCCTCGGTGGAAGTAGTGATTACTAAATAGAGGAAATGGATGGAAATGGATGGGAATGGATGGGAATGGATGGTTTTCTCACCAACATGGGTTGACAAAAGGCTACCTCAAAACCCCATGAAAGTATGAGAAAGTCATAGAAAGTCACATTTCCTGATAGGTCTCCATGAAAAATGGCCATTGGGGGAGGCATCCCCCACATCAACACATCACCGGATGGTCCGTCACTGAGCACGCCACGGTGCATGCCACCCTGGCGGCGGGGGCCAATGCCTCAGAAGTTGAGACCCCGAAACGTGGGTGTGCATCAAAATTTGGTGGATTTCGGCTGGCAATCAAAAAAAAATGAAAAATGTTGAAAATTAGAAACATGAAAAAGTCACGAAACGATTCACCGAGGACCACACGGCTGGGGCCAAGGTCTTGGGTGACCTGCGGGACATGGCAGTGGTAAACCCCATCGCAGGACGACTGGCAAAGCGTGTCAACCGTCAAGAACTTAACTTGGCTCTTCAAAGATCTTCAAAGCAATTCTGGACCTAAGAGCACTGAGATGTTTTTTGACGTGGGAGGAATGTTTCATGAAGCTCTAGCCCAGAGGTTCAACAGTTTCCTCAACAGCCGAGAATGCGCCTGGCATGCCCGGCATGCCGGGGCCCACAGCACGGGGAGCTTGGCGGCCTGTTGAAGACCACTCCTATCTCAATATGGAGTCTTCATCTGCCGCCGGAAAGAAAAACTGCCATGCCAACAGTGAACATGGGAAAGTCAACCAGTTAGTAGATGTTCCACACACCCCAGCCATGCATCAAGCAGTTCTTCTCTAAAGTTGAGAGAGCTGCAAGAGCATCGTGGGGCGACTGCTGGGCTTCCTTGTCTGAACATTCGGTACCCCAAAATCTCATACTCAATCATCATGTTCCCATTAAATGGCCCTTGATTGCAGTCGTTTCCCCCTTTTTGGTTGAGACCCATTCAAATCATGGCTTCCGCATGGGGGGTCAAAATTGTGGTATCTCCAAAATCCACCAAATGGATTGGTTTACGAAGTTTACTACTAGAAATGGGCCACCATCTGTAGGTTTATCTTGGGATTTCGATGGATTTCAATGGATTTTCAAGTTTGATCCATGCTGAATCCATCTACATCACTCAAAAATCGAAAATCAAATGAACCCATGTGAAGCTCTATTCATTTTGTATCAACATTCCATGGATTTCCATGACCACCTGGTGAAATCCCTACGGCGCCGCCGCCTTGTTCCGCTCTCTTCGCCTCGGCGGCGGATCTCGCCGCCTGCCGGCGCGAGTCCTAAATCGCGGAGCGGGATGGAGAAATCCCAGCAGGTGGATATCATGGGTAGATACGCATGGGTTGTATTACTGTATATATCTGTATATCATAATACATGATATCATATGTGTATAAATGCACATGTATATCTATATATAAATATATACAATAGAATATAGAAAAGAATGGTGTTAATTTATGCGATGTGATGTACAATGGTCATCCACCGGATGATTCTTTTTTCATGACCAAGAATCGGTCTTTGATGAATTGGTAGACAGCCAGCCATTTGTTTGATACCCACTGGAGATCTTACCACAAGATGCCCAGCTCGCCATCTATCTGCAAGTGTTGGTAAGGGATCCCATCTTCGGTTGGTGATGTTTATCCCTATCAAAGAAATGTGTATACCGAGTATAAGCCCATCGTTTTTGCTTTACATCCCCCATACATTCACCAATATCATAATCTAACTTCATCTCCAAAAAATTGATCCCATCATTATCCAACCAGGCATGTCTTTTCAGAACCTGGCATTTCATATCCAAACTGCCTCTGAGGACCAGTTGGACCCCCCCATCAAGGTCACTGGGGGCACTGGGGCACTGGGGCAGCGGACCAGGTTCTCTTTCACCATCTTCAAGGTCACCACAGCAGGCACCGTGACCTCCATGCCATCCTCAAAGTCTTGTACCGAGGACCCGTTGGTCACCTGGAGACAGCTCCAGTTTCTATCTGGGAAACGGATGGACGTTCCAAAGGGGAAAAAAAAGCGGGGTTGGGCGGTGAAACTTGGGCGAAAAATGGTGGGTTTTTGAAGTTTGAAGCGGAAAAAAAAACGTTGAAACCCATCATAAACGATGATCAGGAACGGAAGGTTTCCTGTAGATGTAATCCACCACCCTGAAGTGTTCGGTGATTTCTGCATTGTGCCTCATATATAATGATTCTTCGGGTCGAAACCATTCAAAACCCATGGAATCCCTGGTTTTCACACCAAAATTGCTGGGATTTATGAAAGTCCATCCCCAACAGGTAGGATAGGTCTAGATCCATCCACAAACCATCATACCCCCGCTGAAAATAATCCTTGGGAACTTGTGCCGAAATGGAAACCTCGGGATCTACCCCAATTCATGGTTACAAGTTATACTAAATTATATATTCACAATTCCTTCAGGGGGAAGGCTCACCATGTTGAAGATCATTGGTTCATTAGCAACCTCTTCACTCACGTGAAATCAGCCAGTGAGGTCGAAAAAAATGCACATGCATGGCTATCTATCCATCTCTATCCTCTGATGGATGGATCACCATCAAACTGTTCGTAGAATCCCAACTTGTTGGTGGTATACCCATATTGGGGGACGGTCATCAATCCACTGCTAGGGGTTGATGTAGCCGTTAAAACCATTGAAGGATTCCCATCTGGGATAGATGGCCATAGCCTCTAAACCATATCTTGACCACAGCACATATGTTGCCTATGTTCCCTATTGCAATACAATCCTAAATTGGGGCATCCCCTACAAACAAACCAAAAGAATATCATCTCAACTTAGTGATATATTCCCTTATATCACCACAAAATGCTTGGTTTGATACGTTTTATGCCTAGATAGTCCCCTTTGTGTTGCTCAAATCCCTTGTTTTCGTTGAGCAAACCCAAGGGCTTTCAAGGCACCCCGGTGACATCGCGCCCCGGTGCCTGTCCAGGTGCCTTGTAGTCACTGCGCAGTTGCCAGGTGGAGCCTGAGGATGTTTCTGCTCCGCAAAACTGTGGTATGAGAATATATATATATATATACATACATACACAATTACTATGAATGGAAGTGGGATATTGTGTATATTGATGGATATTGGGTGATGTGAATATTGAATATATGTATAATGAATATGACTGGATATTATCTAATATGGGATATTAATATGATATATTGATGTGTAAGATATGATTTGACACGGATTAATGGGACATGACTGGGTATAATACCAATATTATCTAATATTGGAGTATGTTTTGGGAGCATGGAATATGTGATCCCAATATTCATGGGACCATGAGTGGGAATAAAATAAATATGTGTGAATTAAAAAATATCGGTGAATTAAAAAGTATCTGAATAGATGGGATATCTAATCGGATATTGATGTATATATCACTGTACATAATGATCTTAATATGTATATTACCATACGCAAATATATCCCAAAAACCGGAATCTTGATGTGATAGCTGGAATATCAACATGTATATATATATATATACACACACTTACATATACATATATACATATATATATATATATGTGTGGGACTATGGAATATTAATCAGATACGAATGGGATATGTGATATGACCAAAAATGTGAATAAGTGTTTGTCTGAAAATGGGGGTACCAATAAATCCACAGGGAAATCTCATAATGATCCCTATGAAGATGACCATTTGGGGGGTTGCCCTATTTTGGGACATGCCCATATACAATGTGTATGTATACTGTATATATATATACAATATATTATATTATATATATATATATATCTAATGATATTGGCTCAGTGACCATGACGTATACAAGTACAGCATGTTCTGTTTTATGCATGCAACTGTGAGATTCGTCTATGCACGTTTATAATCTACAGCAATACAAAGCAACTTTGACAGAAATAAGGGGTGAATTGAGAGATTGGAAGGTAAAACACTGTAAAAACACCATGAAAGGCATCCTTGGGGGGATGATCTCCGAGATGACTGGATGCTGTGTCTTTGACTCAAGTTTCTTGCTAAATATCAGCAATTCATCTGAAGCCCCAAAGCATCTGAAGCCCCAAAGTGGATGTTTTCATGTACAGTATGATTAAAGAGGAAAGCTCGCCAAACCCATCTTCAACTTTGATAGTTCCCAGCTTCATCAAAACCCTAGGGTTCACATCAAAACCACGACTTGTATCCGTAGGAGTTCAATCCTCAAATTGAAAATTCCGCCTTCGCTGGACTCCACCTGCAAAGCCATGGGCTTCAGAGCCTGATGGCGGCGGTTTCGGTGGCCCTTCCTAGGCAATTCAGACCTCGTCATGTCCACGACAATGTATCGCATATATATTGTATACGTAGGATAATGATGGCTCATATACATATTGTGATGTATTATGGCATATCAAACTGTCCCCAAAGTATCCGAAGTTTTCCAAAGATGTCTCCAGTATTTTCCATCTTTTGCAAAGTTCCCAGTAGCTTCCAACATGTTCGATGGCCGTCGTTGCACGCCTCATTTAGGATGGCCTTGGTCTCTGCTGTGCGGAAACCGCCACTGGTGAGAACCAATACCTGGCAGTGGCAGGACACCTCCAAACCTGGCTCTACGCATCACCCCCGTTGGCAGAACATGGTGGAAACGGGAGATACCCCAAAATAACCATGTTTACTGGCATAGTGGCGATAACTTATGAGTATAAATCGTGGGAATTTGATGGTGACTGGTGGAGCTCTGAACACCGAAATTGTGCCAGTTGCACCAACTGTTTCTTCTCCGACCTCAGGAATGTCAACGGATTTCCTTGACAAAATCAGTCCTTACGTGATGTTACACCTCTGAGATTATTAGGAATGCTACATTTCAATCTGCTGACCTACCTCTTACACCGACAAGCTCAATCAAATCAACAAGTTGAGACAAGGTAGCGGTAGCACCTTCATTTTGGTAGGTGACGGCCCATTTCCTCACCCTTTTGTGGCGTTATCTTCAACTTGCACCCCTTCGGAACACACCCGGGTACTGTTCAGCTGCAGACGAATCTTCCTCTCCCGTCTTTTCTGCCAGTTTCTCCTGGAAAAACAAAGCTGCTCTCAGCCCAAACCTCTGAGAAGGATGTCAGTCTTGAATAGTCTTGATGGAATGTTCAAACCATGCGGACACATCTACTACCCAATACAGCCACTGATACAGCAGTGATATGCACTTGATCACTTCCAGCTACAGGCTATGACGGATATGACATTTCGAAAATGAATCTGGGATGACACATCATCAGGTGAAGTCGTTGCCCGTCAGTCCTTTATCACAAGCACCTGGCAGCACTTGGACTTCAGACAACTGCACTGCATATTGCCGGGAAAACCAGGGAGATGCGACGTGAGTTCTTTCCCAGGTGTTTGGTCTGAAATTACCCAAAGTCCACAAAAGTTGTCGTTTTCAAATAAGCCAAAGACATTCTGCCTTCCCATTTTCTCCATCTGCAGTATTGATGTTTCAGTTTGTATGGCTGATGCCTGAGTGTCGTAGAGCTTGATGACCAAATCCTTTTCCTCAGCATCGACTCAAAGCATTGCGAAAATGGCCCACAGTATCCAACAGTCTTCTTCCAAAAAAAACAACAAGATATTCAGTCAAAATATGTCAAAATCAATCAACAGACATATAAAAAGTATAAAAACATAGTAAAACCAGAGGTATCCAACCGGGCTGCCGGGCCTCGAAAAAGCATTGGGTCTTCAGCAAGCCCTTTTCCTCTGGGGGCAGGCGCAGCCGTCCCCGATCACCTGACAAGTTGACAAGGATCTGAAGTAAAAGTCCTGCGGGACTTCAATGCTTGTTCTGAAGTGAGAAGAAAATTGTGCATATCATATATATATATATATACACACACACATATGTAGTATGTATGCAATTATGTTGTGAATAGAATAGAAGGTAAAACGTTCACCAAAGTGGCGTTGGGCTTCACACTGACACTTTGACGCAACTCTTCATACCTTTGGTGGGCACAGCCATAGGGTTCGCGATTCGTTCCCTGAGCCCGGCTCTGGCCTCTGCCATTGGCCTCACAGGTGCCATATGTCCGAGGGCCAAGATTCAAAGCCCCAAAACTGACCATGTTTTATGTCTTCATGAGACTTGTACTTCTGCAAGAATGCTGGTGTGGCACACTCTGGTCTTCATGGGAATACTGATGGGTTTGGTGGTAGCAAAAGTTGTTTCACGGCAATATTCTAGCGGATTTGGGGGTACAAAAGTTTGGCCACCGCTCTTTGCACTTGAATCTTGATCCCAGGAGCGTAGGGTCCATCGCGGGCACGCGCAAGCTTCGTCCTTGCCTAGCGATTCTTTGGTCCACCCATGAAGCTGAGCATCAGGAAAATACCACCTACCATGTCAACCTGGGATTAATAGGCCCCGGTTGATTAGTTCGGGGTTATTACATCCCCAATAGTGACCATCTGCTACTAAATAGTACCTCCCCCAAAATAGACAGCTGAGGAGGGTCTTAATGCGGGGTTTACAACATATTCGATGATAATGGATGATTGAATTGGAATATTCATGATATTGGTGGAATAGTGGGTGGGATATTCAAACATATCTAATGATAAATCTCCTTACTATGGTGGTATTATCCCCAAGAGCCTGAAATTGGAGGGTTGGGCCAATCTTTACCCATCAAATCGCCCCCCTGCACCTGATGAGTCGTCCATACGTCATCCAAAATTTGGGCATGTTCCGTTGCCATGTTTACTATGTTTACTAGAGTCTCAAAAGCAACAGAAGAACCTGTGTCAATGACTATTATATAATTGTGATCAGGGCAAAACTGCCTCCCTATATAGGCCCTTCCAGAACGTGAATGTCAATGCGTCGCGGTGCTTTGTGGGGTGTTACACAGCTTGCAGACCCAAGCATGAGGAGCAACAGGATGTAAGCAAACTGCACCAAACTCATCCCACGCCTCTTACCTTTGAAGAAAATTGAAGAAAAGGAAGTGGCTTTGTGAGGCTTCCTTCTGGCGCTTCCATGGCTTAATATTAGATCCATTCATTCCTCGGGTGGTATTTCATACAAGGGGCATGATTGATCATCACTCCAAAACAAAAATGTTCATATTTTTGGCAACGTCTCCCAACCCGTCACCGCATTCTGGACAAAGCTGCTGGACGAGATCTGCCATCTTTCCAGTCCTCATTGTTGGGTACAAATGAAGTTGAGACCTAAAACGGAGAATGCAATAGTCTGTTCGGCAGGGGCACACAACGTTGTGATCCATGCCGGTGACTGACGCGAGGCGACTGAGTTTGAGACCTCATCAGACTTTACCAGGTCATCTAATGCCTCGGCAGAGCTTTGGATATCTCAGCTCTGCTTAGCTCTGCTTAGCTCTGCTTAGCTCTGCTTGGTTTCAGATCTTCGCACACCTTCGTGGCAAGAGCCCTGAAGTGGATCGAATCCCATCTAGTCTCGTCTTGGTGTTAGCAGTATCAAAATAGGGTTCTAAGTCTTGCCGATAAAATCATCAGAAAAGTTGACTTGTTTGAAGATGGTTCAGATGTCCAGGCTGCAACAATCACATACGCCAGCAGCTAGGCAAAAGGCATGGAACTTCAACCACTTTACACTCTAGACATCTCTCGACTCTCAGTGAAGTCAAGCGTGCAAATGTGAGATCAAATTACTGTTTCTGGTCCAAACGGCAGCGGAGGAAGAGTATGGACGATAAAAGAGGGATGCAAGTGCAACGAAAGGATTCTCATCGAATTTGGACGCAAAGACCGAAAAGCACTAAGAGGTTCCGAAAAATTACAAATGCAGATTACAGTACAGCACAAAACAAACCTATCTGAAGCAACAAGGAACTGTTGATACGAAAGGCTTGGCAACTGAAGAATCAGCTGCTGGAACCTCTCTCCGTCGTCGCAAAACATTCAAGCATAGTTCCCAATGTTGAAGTTTTTGCCAACACATAGATCAACTTGGAGACATACTCAAGAAGCAACCCAACAGTGGAAGGTGATGTTTGTGTTTTTGCCGCCATCACCAACTTGGAAGCTGGGCGCATTTTTCAATGGATTCATGTCATTCTATGTCGGGGACGATTTGTTTTCCCATGAATTGAATCAAGGGTTCCTGTAAATACCCCCTTCATTCAAATCTGTGAATCTTTGGTCGTCGAAGGACTTTTTGTACCAAAGGCAAGAGCATATGACAAACTCTGAGAAAACCTTCGTCTGCGAACAAATGCCTATTCAAGGAAAACGCCTTTGTTGTATGCCTTTGCAACATCCTGTGCAAAGGCAGTATATACCATGTCCTACGGCAAAACGGAAGACCTTTGGCTCCAGCAAAAACAATGGACTTTGGAGAAACAGCACTCGCTAAACGGCGAACGTCTGGACCTACAGTATGTGGACTTCATTTATATAATTGCCAAATCAGTAATTCCCACTTAATGAACACGTTAGCTCTTGTTGCCACTGCATTTCTGTCAAACATTGCACCAAATCATGCCGACATGCGACTGAACTTAACCTGACCTGAGCAAGTGCCTGGAGCAAAAGTGCAACCGAGTGCTTCATCGCTTCATGTTGTCTCCATCGAATCTGAAGCAATCGCCACCCCACAGAACCCACATAAGGCAAAGGCCATGTCGAGCTTCTGCTCTGTGTTTGGTCGGCCCATTTTTGTAGGCCACCTGGGATTCTAGCATAAGAGCACAACGAAACGGCTGAGAGGAATCTGGAAGTCTTTATGACTTCGTGAGAGAAGGGAGGTCCGTAGTCATCGTATCCCCTTTTGGGACAGCATGCATTCGACCCGAACTCATGTCCACTGATAAACATCCCGATTAACATGGCAAAAAGGTTGGAAGCACCGCATTGGGGTGCAAAACCTACAAATTCACCTCCACATGGGCCCCTAAATTGCACAAATTTGACGCATTTCACCCGAGTTTCAAGGGGGTGTTGATTCTTCACAAAGGATTGCTATCAATTTAATGTTCGCCATGAGCCAGCTCAACAGTCAACAATTCATAACAATTCCAGATAGGGATGGAAGACCCATAAACAAATAAGCAGTGTTCAGAACCCCTGTTGATTCATGATTGCAAGGGATTATTATACCATTCAATGTATAGAGTATAGAGGATCATCATCATTCATTTGTCAATCTCAATACACCACCAAGCGGGGCTCTTGGAGGCTTTGGCACAAGGCCATGACATTGATGGACAATCCACCCCAAAAAAAAAGCTGGTACCTCCGTTGAGTGTGGCTGGGCCGTTCAAGCAGCGAAACTGGTGAAACCGAGACACAAATTGGCGGCGTCTGCACTGACGTCCCAAAATCACAAGCTGCTGTGTCTTTGCTGACTGAATGCTATGGGTGTGATTCAGTGTGCTCCATGGGTTTGATTTGTTTGAAAAGTCTCATGGTATGGCCATCTCCAGCTCAAGTTGAATTGCGTAAAGAATTCGATGGTAAATGTCGGTCTGACTCTGTGGCTTCTCTACTCACCCTGAGTTGTGCTGGATTCAGAGGTTTGGAAGTTGGTTCTTGCACGTGGCGAGACCATGTGGATGCGTTTATCAAATTTATATGTGGCATCAGCCAAGTTCAAGCTTTCACTGAAGGAATCGGCACTCGGTGGCATACATCAACTGTGAGATCTACAAAATCACAACATCGACTGCTGGTGATCAGTGACTTTTGGTGATCCATTCAGTGTCGAAAGTATGGCTAGCCTTGTATGATCCTTCAGCTGGCTGCTGTTCACTTCCGTTCCCAGTTCTCAGCCGCGCTCCGCAAACGCAGCCGGTGCTTCTGTGATGTGGTTCTAGTTGCAGTGTATGGACCTCCACGAATGTCTCCCATGACTTGCCAAAGAAGCTTATGACCTGCTACAGCATTCCAAAGGCAAGTGGTTCTAGTGGTTCTAGTGGTTCTGGCGGATATTCGCCCCACCAACAAGTTCATCTAGCATTTTTGTTCAAGTTCCTTGGAAACAATGACAGGAGAATGTAGCTGGTGAGCATGGTGGGGCTGGAAAGAAAGTTTGGGCATGTTTGGGCTGCCTCTGTGGCTGTACTCAGCAAGCTGCAAACCGTTCAAGCCCACACACGTGCATCGTCACAGGGATCCCTTTCATGTGCAAGGCGCTGGAAAGAAAGGTATCCTACAACCCTCCACTGCAGCATCTCAAGCTTCTGGCGGCTGTGATTTTTTTTTTCGAATGCATCAGACCGTTCGTGTTTCTACCTGGGTATGGATCAACCCATCGCGTATCTTCAGTATCTTCAAGAAAAATGGATGGTTCAATAGTTCAACACCAAAAATACAAAAAAAAACAAGAGAGAATGGATGGTTCAACAGCTAGACACAGGGAAATGACACATGGAAATGACCCATCCCTTTCTTTCGCCCGGCACTCAGGATCCTCTCGCTGCACCTGGAGTCCAGTCAAATGACCTGGCACACAAGGTGATCATGTCATACGCTGTCATTCTCCCGATCAAAAACTGCAGGAATATATTGGCATAGTACATATATGTACAGTATTTTAGATATATTATATATATATATTATATATATATATATTATATTATATATATTATATATATATATACATACATACATAATAATTTTCGTATACATCCCCCGAAATTCGGAATATGATGCATATGCCTGCAGCTGATTGATGGCTGATTCTGGTTGTGTAAATCATGAACAAAATCATCGCATTCATCACCCGTTTCTACCGGTTTCTTCAGAATTCCAAGACGCCACAGGAGCTCCTTTTTTCCGTGAACCTTGGACGTCCAAGTTCTTCCTTGGCGCTCAACAGACTTTTAGCCCTCAGCGGAGAACGTGCGGGCCACCCTGGCAGTTCCAAGGCAGCGGATACCAAAATCGGCAGCGGATCGCAACTTGGAAGGGAGAGAACTCCAATTTGTTTTCTCTCTGGATTGGCGAAAATAAATATGACTAAATATGTTTTGATCATCCACCACAATCCACCAAACTCTTTCAAGCTAATGGCACCAAAGCTGTTCCGGAGTACTTTGACAAATGTAGAGCAGACGGTCGAAACAGGATCCGAGGGTGTCCGTCGGATCTGTCGGATCTGTCGGATCCCAGCCTTACTGGAGGCTATAGTAGGCGATGCCCAAGACGATCAACAAGCAAACAGCCGTGAAAATGATGATCGGTGTGTCTCCACCTGAGCTCCGCATGAAGGCATGGTAATGAAGCAATGAACTCATCCTACGGCATTGGAAGGCAGCTCACCAAACTGTTCCAAGTGACATGTTTCGTTGAAAACACCTGAAACCAAGAGGGGAGAAACCATCGTGTGGATCTGGAGAAATTCATGGCTTACATTCCCACAGCATGGGTCAGATGCCCAGACGGTCAAAGCTGGCGCAACCATCGATATCTGCTGGACGGGATGTCAGCAAACAGTAACGATTGTGGATCCTTCCAAGATGTCATTCATCTTGGACTGTTCTATTGTTCAACCCCTCGGAAAAAAAAAAAGATGTATTCGGTATTCACCCGATGACAGATCCGCAGACACATCATTGCAAATGTCCATATCTGTGGGTTGAATCTCCACCGATTATGCTTAAGTCTGCGTGTGAGGTGCAAGACAAAAACTATTTAGGTTTCTCTAAAACTAGGTACCCCATGACCATCAATTGGGGCATGAATCCTCCCCTACACCGTCGCTGAAGTATTGTTCAACAACAGCTTATTTGTGTCCATGATTTCATGCTTAAATTCCCCATTGTTCAACAAACTATGATAGTTTTGACCACGAAATGTTCCATCAACAAAATTGACCCCCATCTTTCAGCTGGCTTAAATAGTTCCCATAGAAAATCTCATTTTGATGGTTAATTTCCCCATCCATTCCCCATCTTTCTACGCGAAATGTTTTATATCACGGGTAGAATCCAATTAAGATCCATTCAAGTCCCACTATAACGAAGCACTCTATCACCACTAATCATCATCACATATCATTACATCCTTTGGTTCATCATCATTTTCCTCTAAGAAAAAGGGTAATTACCCTCTGGTAAATTAGAATAGACCCTGGCAGATAGGGGTTGGAAGATTAGTTTCCACTAGAAAATGGTGATTTTCAGGGTCTATGTTAATTTACCAGAGGGTACCAGCCATTCTCAGCAAGCCTTTTCGCCTTTTCCCCCAGGAGATCCCAGGGGCCATCCAAAGTGGTGCCGATCTTGTCTCCAAGCTTTCGCGCAAAGCGGCGCCGCGGCGCGGCGCACTGCGGGCATTTGAAGCCCTGCTGCAGCTCCTGCAACGGGAGGGCTCAACGGGAATCTATTGGCCTTTGTAGGGCTTAAATCAGGCTAATTATTAGTCATGATGGTAAATACATGTAAATACATGAACCATAATGATGATGATATCAAAATAAATTAAAGAATGTTGAAACCCTTTATATTTCATGATATTGGCTATATAGGTCCAATGGGGTTGAATATTCTTGTTTATTGCTGAATATGGTGGCAGTGTTTAAATCAATGGGATTCACCAACCATCAATGGGGATCCAGGGACTTCCAGGTTGCGTGGCACGACGTCGGACCAGTGAGAAGCTCAACAAACGCAGCTGTGCTCGGACCAGTGTATCGTTTGAGATGGTAGTGGTGGTATCACGTCAACAAATAAATACAAATAAGTTATAAACTTGGTTTCAACGGATTGACTAAACCGAATGTATCCAAGAACCCACGCTTTATACCCCACATCCACTTCTTTTTAGGAGGGCTGCGGATGAAGTGGCAAAAGCTCGGAAACAAAGGAATTGAGACCTATCTTGATAACCAAAAGCCGGTTGCGCATGAATTCAGACTTTGACTGACCACGGCTCAGTATCGGCACAATTCGTAAGGTTTGACAGAAAGATTTGCTTGAAATTATAAGTTCCTGGGTTCAGTGTCCAGTTGTCTACCTCACTTTGCATGTGAAACCTCCATGGAGTCGGAAGCTCCCCACCACTAACCATGTCCTCGAACTTCATGCCGAAAGCACGCCTTGGAACTGCCCGGCGCTACACAAAACTTCTGCACCGACAGGCAGACAAGACTCAAGACTAGTGATTTTGCTAATTTTGGCCATGCAATCAGCATGAAATCATTTATATATTGGGCGTCAGGTTGTTACTGTACATCGGTTTGCCAATCACTGAACATCTTTGCTCTTCATCCTTACCACTACCTGCCAGCTACTTCTTCAAAGCTCTGGGTAGTTTCCAATACGCAAAAGCAAAGACCATCATGGTCGCGAAACAGGGAACAACGAGGACTCTGGCGAGCACGGCTTGTCTTGGCAAGGTGCTCATTGTAAATATATCCGCAATCTGCGCAGATCCACTCACCTTCCCAGTACTGCTTAGCACGACCTCAGAGAGTGTCTGCTTTGGAACATCAACCAAAAGGCCTGATGTCGACATTACAGCTAGAAATTCCCAGCCAAATCTAAATTGAAGAAATGTCCCATCTCATGGCACAACTGGTACCTCCGTGATCATGTCACTTAGCAACGGATTGTGAACTGCGCCAACCCCGCCTCACAATTGGCTTCTGCCCATTGTTGACATTTGTTGACTATTGAGTCAGGGTCGAGCATCTTGCTATCCTAGATATCTCCCCATGAAATTGAAAGTTACATCCTGAAAATGGCTTCTGAAAACCAGCCATTCAGTCGGATTTTGCAGGAGTTGTCGCTTTAAGTGGGGTACCAATGTTCCCACAAAATCAATATTAGTGATTTTTTTCACACAAAACCATCCACTTTGAGCGTGTCAACACCCTAACATACCAATAAAATGACTCCCTAAAATGATCATTAATCAATAAAAACATAAAAACAATCCATTAAATCAAACCCCAGTGTCAAGGTGCCCTGGAATCCCCATCCAAGTGGCATGCCACGCGGGACGTCCGTCTCAGTGCTGCCACCCCGCAGAGGGCTGCGACCCCAGCGGCACCGACGCCGACCGCAGCGCTGGGCGCCGCGCTGGCCGCGGTGGCGGTGGCGCCGCGCAAGGCTCCGGTGGCCCGCACCGTGCGGGTGGGCGACAGCACGCTAAAGGCCTTGGCACAGGATGGGCAAAACGAATCCAATTTGTCCAAAAAGGCTGGGCAATCATTGAAACTTGAAACCTTCCAACTTCTCGCATTTTCTGTCACATGGTCCATGCTATTCATCCTTTCCCCCTATTACTAGACCCCCCCAAATATTAAAAACTCCGGTCGATCTCCAATTTTGATAAATTTTAGGTTGGCCAATTTGATTTTTAATTGACCCCCTTTAGAACACAAATTAAAAATGAAGGTCCCATTGAGGGTTTCACCCCTTAATAATAAAAACTTGTCAACCCCGGGGTGTCTTTTACTAGGGTCTGTCCTTTAAGATCGTAAAAAATAGATTTCTATAATTAAGATATTAATTTCAAGATTAGGGGAAAGCTTCGAAATCCCATTTTCTGGCAATAGTTTAATTGCTTTTTAAAAGGAAATTTAATCAATAAATTTGAGTTCTTTATATTAAGGTTTTAAATTTAGAATTTAATATTAGGGGAAAGCTTCGAAATCCAATTTTTGGCAATACTTTAATTTGGTTTGAAAAGGAAATTTAATCGATTTTGGAATCGAAAATTTATGATTTTTTTGTTTGTTTAATTAAGGTTCTAAATTTAATATTGGGGGAAAGCCTCTCCCCCAAATACTAAATACCCCCCAATAGTAAAACCTACTCCATGTGTTTATTATTTGGGGGGGGCAGGGGGGTTAGTATTGGGGGGAAGGAATTGTAACCTGACATTCAGTTGGGTCAAAGTCAAGAGATTTCTGCTATTTCCAAGGCACACAGCTGCCAGCCAGCAAGAGCGCCACGGCTGCTCCGGCACGAAAAACCATGGCCGTCGCACGGCTAAAATTGACCCCTTAACAGTACCAGAGCCCTACGCTGCGGTGCCGGAACAGCAACTAAAACTGGCAAACACCAAACTGGGAGACACCCAAGTGAAAATCTATACCCGGATGGTTTGTCAACGCCTCCAGTTTGTTCAGATTTGGATTTCTATCCCAAAATGAACTGTTGATCCATCCCCCAGTAGTTGTTTGGGGTACGAGTACCCAAGGACCCACAAGATTGACCATACTTGGTACCGAGTCATCCCAAAAAATATTAGGTTCAGTAATCTTGAGCCACACACATGTGGATCCCAAAATCCAGCGGTTCATCGTCATGTCCCCCCTTAAATGGTTTCAAATCACAAAAGAACGTCAATTGAGGTGCACTTCGGGTTTTGCCTCAATATCAGACCCATTTCGGTGTGGATTTGTGGATTATCATAGATTATCCATGGATCATCTGTGGATTCTCCCGTGTTTTTCCCATGTTTCTCCCATGTCCCCCCGAATCCACATCGAAACATCCGCCGGCGCCACAGGGAAAGCTCCAGCCGCGGCAGGAGACCGCGCAGCTGCGCCAGGGCACCCAGACCTGGGGTTTTAACACATGTCGACACATGTCCATTCGAGTGCCATTTTCACATGGTGATGATGGGATTTTCGGGGGCATCCAGTTTTTTTGGCAACGCCACGCAATGCCACGTGGATGCATTGCAATCACGGTCTTTAAGAGTGGTTCTACCCTTGAACAGGCAACAAGCTGTCTGAGACCTTTCAAAATATCGACACATCCCCAACGTCTGTCACCCTCGAAGCAACAAGTGTCAACATCTTCATTTCCTACTGCCTGGTGAGAAGCCCAAGGTCTGCACAAGATAGGCAAGGATAGTGGGTCACATGCAAGGACATGTGGCCGACGACCTGTCAGATCAAATCCGTGCATCCCGTCCGAAACGCTGAAGGGCAACTTCATCTGTGAAGAGAATTCCAGTTTATGATATGTTATGTTTATGATATGTACTGAGGTGTCCATTAAAGCAGGATACTCAACTCTTACTTCAATGATGTACCAGACTGGTGGATTTTGGGGGTTGCCAGCATTTCGATATACCGTAAAGGGCCCCAAAATGTAGCAAGCCAATGCCGGACAACAGCCTTTTTTTGGCAGGATCCGCACTAAATGAACTGCACATGACAACCCAGCCATCCTCACAAGGTTGCAAAGGATTGCATGTATGCCTTGGCCACTTTGGGGCCCACCAAGGCATCTAAAGCATCAAAAGCATCATCCACCAAGAGCTGCCGGATGTGACTGCTGGACAGCTCGCAACGTGGGGTGGACAGCACCATTGGGTCATCTTCCAATCCATGGTCCACGACCCGGTCCTTCCCCATGACGCGGAAGACCTGGCACCCCAGGGCACCAAAGGCTCGATCTGTGTCGCGGCGGATCTGCGTGGCCTCGCCTCGGAAGTGCCGCCAAGAGGTGTCGAAGTGAAGGTCACGAAGGTCACCATCCGGGTTGTCGTGCCCGTGCCAGTCGTGCCAGAGCTGTTGGAACAGCTTCACCCGTTCCAACCAGGGGAACATCAAAGTCTCTCCATATTTCCCCATCTTCTGCTTCAGCCTCTCATCACTCTTGGGTGCCACCACCAGGATGGGTGGATCCAGAAGCCCCCTCTCCTGCAGCTGCTGGGCTGCACCCCTGATGGCTTGCAAATGCCCGGGATGGGGCGGGTTGAAGCTGCCGGCGTAGTACAGGACGGGTCCGGGGTGTTGCCGAAAGGCATCCAACACTGAGCGGGGCACGGAGTATGACATGATGAGCTCGTCAAAATTGTCGGAATCCAACAGGACACATGTGAAATTAAAAGGCCCCCGTTTCGAGCCATTGAAGAGAACTGCATTCAGCCTCATTCAGCGATATCCAATGCCTTGCTTCTTTGTATCCCTTGCTGTCTCTCAAGTTGCTGGAATAATAGTTCAGTTCAACACAACATCTTCCAGAGATTAAGCCTGATTGGGTGCACAGCGCTGCACGGAAAAGCTATGCCATCAACCACATCAACCACCTCATCAACCCAGAGAGACACAATCCGCCCCACGGCTGGCCTCCGAACGCGCTGAAGTATCGTGGAGAGGAACATCAGCCTAGCAAGAAACACCAGTAGATTTCAACAATGTGGTTAAAAAGTGTTAAAAAGTTTTTGTGGGAAGGCCCAACCATCCACCATTTCATGGTCGATTTCAGTAAAACAAAAATCATTTTACAGTGGTATTGCTGGTTCCCTCCTTGGGAGAACCTCCGTTTCAACAACTCAGTTTCAATTGGATAGTTTGCCATGGCAACTGATGCAGTGCACCTCCAAAGAGAAGCAGTCTATAGATATCTTGCCATGCACCAGAAAACTGGTCATGCGATCGGCCAACCTCTTTCGCTCTCCGCAGCCAACAGATTTGAGGCCATTTTGCACAATAGGTGGAGATCAGATGCCCAAAGTGATGAATGATTGATACGTTTAAATTGATCCCATGGATTTGGGATGATTTTCGGGTAGTACCATTTTAACAAACCACTGGAAACCACCACTTCGCTGATCCAACCTCCAAAGTCTGCAGGAGCCAGCGCATGGCCTTTAGCCTCGACTCAGGCGGTCTCATGTTCGACTCTCTTTGGGTGTAGTATACCCCCCAAATGGATCCAAGTGGCAATTTGATAGGGGAAATGATGATAAACCACTGGATTTAGCGGTGTTCCGCTAAATTTTCAGCTACCACAGCCCTTTGAAGGGAGTGGCTCAAACATCAAAACCAACGGGATGAAGATTGAAACCGCAGTCACCAAAATGGATTTGGTTGTCAATGATAGTACTCTGGGGATGAAGCCGGAAGGAGCCCGATTTATCTGCAACAAAATGGAATCAAGCCCCCGGCTCAGCATGCCCAGATCGATCGTGGTTGAGGGCCACAGCGATCTGCGGGAAATAAGGCCACTGCTATAGTGGTTGAAAGCGTGAAGGGGTTCAAGTTTGATCTTCGAAATTCCAGGCCCAAGCACAAATAGATGCTAGTGATGTTCAAATCAAAGCATGCGCTGTAGTTGATTGAACAAAAGTTTCGTTCTGGAACAGTATGTTTAACCATCCATAATGGTGAATTCCCTTTGATCAATTTACTTGAGATTGGTTCAATTTGGACAATTGATCATTTAAAATTTCAAATGTAAAGCATAAATCTTACCTGCAATGACGGTCAATTGGTTTTCAACCAACACTCTGTAGATAAATCCACTCAAGGTTTGTTCAATGCCCCATAAAAGCATCTGTTTTTTCTGGCTTCCAACCTAAAGATGTTTTTCAAGAATCCAAATGACTTATCAAATTGTCGGAAAAGATCATGTTTCGTCCACCACAACTCGGCTGAGCCAACTGCCAAGTGATGGTTGGCATCCAGAGCCTGGCAAGGCTTGGATCCTGATCCTGGGGATCCTGGGATATCCTGGGATGCGAAAGATCATGGATTGATCATGGGTTCAACGAGGAGTCTTCTGTCCAAATTGGAGACCGCTGTTTTTTTCCTGTACGTATATGTCACATGTTATATATAGATATATTTCATATGCCTTAATGGATCAAATGCCTGGTGCCCACCCAAAAATTATCCTATTGGGTCCCCATCCCTACATCACAACAGTGTTCACAACACCGCGGGATCGACTCCATACCGAGCTGCAGCCGTCCTCATCGTGATCTCCCGTGATGAAAACACCATGATCAACGAATCCTGACGGATCCAGGGAGCCCATAGTGACCATGGTCACTATCGAGTCATCTGGTCATTGGTCTGGTCCTGTTGGTCACTGCTGGTTTTCTGGGTTCCATCATCCAATGAGAATATCATCTCTGATGGGCTCCAGTGGATTCACCAACTCGAAATTGGGATCTGGCACGGATACTGCAACGCTCCAAGTTACCCAAGGAACATCTGCAACGCTCCAAGCGGTTGACTGCAGTGTCCTCTGCCATTCGCTGCCACATCAAAGCTTGCGAAACACGCAACACCTCTCACCACCTCTCGCCGTTGGAGATGCCTCTGTTCCGAGAGAAAATTCTGCGAAAATCTGCCAGTTGGTATGTGGATCTACACCCATTTTACTAAATATCTACGGAAACCATAGCCCAACAAGTGAGGATTATCGCAGAATTATGATTGTGCTATTACTATTGTGTTTCTGAATATAGATATTTAACGTGTTTTCACATACCTCAACTATATAACCTGTACCGCATTGCCTTTTCAACAGTGGGTGCTTTGACTAATCTCTGAAGGTGGTGATACCAACAACAAACATTTGGCATTGGATCCAATTAGCCTCTGTCAGCGAGTAAGACTTGTTGCGGAAAAAAATCCGGAACAAAATCTCTCTACACTGCTGTCTGTGTGTTTTAAATCATTCAACCGATTTGTTGGCTCAACTGGCGCAGTGTCTGCGTGGATGCAAAATCAAACAAAAAAACATCACTTTCACAGCACTTTCCAAAGCCCCTTGGGTCCCCCAGCCATCGTGCTGATGCAACAAACTCAGGCGCGGCCTTGTTTGGAGAGACTTGCTGGTCAAACCATTGGGCTACCGCAAAAGGAAATACTAAGCCACTAAGCGTTCATGCCAAGTAATGACATTCACCAAAATCTATCAAAATCTTAAGTTTGAGATCTGTCTGGAATTTGTACCCATCTCTACATTGGTCGCGAATCTCAGCTGTTTTTCCGTGCATCCCATCCCGTGCCTCTTTGATCTGGAGCAAATCCAGCAAGGGCCGGGTGTAGAAAGGTCCCACGTGAAACAGTTCGGTGGATTGGATCATCACCCGATACCTCCGGAGGAAAAATGGAACGACATTACCCGCAAACTGTTGACTGATTTGACTGTTGACACAGTTGACACACCCCTGTGCAAATGCCACAATGATGGTGTTTGATCCCAAAAACGCTGGCTGGCAGCCGCCCATTTCCATCGAATTGCTCTGCTTGTGCTTTTGGAAATTTCTTGCGCGCACATTCCAACCCTGGTTTGTGTGTGCGTGCGCGTGCTAAAAGAGACATTGCACGTCGAAGGTGCAAATATTCATCTCGCACTGCCCCATGCCAACCGCAAATGAGAACTCCTTCCATCCAAACCCAGGCCTGTCCGCTTCTTGTGCATGTTCCACAGCGTGAGAAAGCAAATGGTTGAGGGCCAGGAGTTCTGTCTTCCAACCTGTGGTGCGTTCGTTTGGTGCCACGAAAGTTTCGAATCTGAGCGTGCCCATCCCAGATATTTTGGGCCCGTGCCCTGAATTTCCAAGGCCAAAAAACCGTCAAGGCCACAAACAGCAATAAAATCCCCCTGTGAGTTGGCCGATGGAACCTGAGTAAATTCACTCCTACAAATCACTCCTAACCTGCACCAAAACTTCCAGAACCTCCCATAACCATCCTGGAACGCATACCGGAACCTCCCAGGACCAACCCGAAGCTCGCGCCACAAATTCCAAGAACCTCCCGGAACCAGCCCGGAACCGGCACCGAAACCTCCCGGAACCCGCACGCGAAGGTGCACTGAACCCTATCTGGGGGAAAAAAAGGTACTGCCTAAGGGAACCCTATTGCGACCACCATCCTGTTTAGCAAGTGGAATTGTAAGTGGATAGTATTCTTGGGTGGTGAGTAATTCTGCCCCATGTCCAAACAGTGCAGGTCGAACCAAGGAGTCATCCAGTACCAGTCCCAAAGTTGCAAACTGCATCAATATTTATGGCTCACCTGCCTAAGGATGCTGGCTTCCAAAAATGTGGCAATTTCAGCTCCAAACCAAGTGCAGTTGAGTGGCGTGTCTCCACCTGCTGCCAGATCTCTGGCAACTGGTTTTTGACCTGTCAACTGAAAATCCCAGACCCCTTCACTCCAGGCAGGGTAATGGTGTCATTCTTGTCTATACATGTAGAATTCTAATTCCAAAAAGAATATCAGCCTCTGAAAATAAGTCTCTAACACAGATCCCTCCTTTCAAATCCTTTCGAAATCTCCAAGACATGGACAGCTGGACTGCTGATTCACTTGGAGACTGCAGTCTCGCTCTGGCCGGTCTCGCACCTGAAACAGCCCATTGGCCAACAAGCAAAGCTTGTGACCTCTCCACTGTCCCAGGGGATGCAGCACCGGCGCCGAGGACAGTGACACCAGGTAGCCTCACATTCGTCAATATTTGTCACATAAAACATCCTAAAACATCCTAAAACATCCTAAAACATCCTAAAACTCTTGTTTGCAACATGTCCTGAAAGGTTCCAGGACTCTAAGATACAAGTTGTCACTCAATCAGAAAAGCACTGAGTCATCTCCTTGGTCGAGCAACGCTTCCGCTCCAATTCTTCTTCCTCCTCCACAGGACAGGAGGCGATGGACCAAAGGATGCTCCCAATCCTGTCACAACTGGGCTCGAAGCAACGCAACTGCTCCAAGTGAAAAGCAAATCTATAAACTCAATGTTTCTAAAGCAAACACCAGGGTTGATCACCTTACTGCCTTACTGCCTTACTGGGTTAATTGAACTTCTGAAGGTACAGCCTAAACCCAAATTATACCAGTGATTATGTATTCTTACTCCAGAAACCGTCCTCAAACTATTTTCCCCCAAACATCTGATCGTCTCAGACCGGAGAAAAATTCACAGCTGGTGAGGCATCGCTCTCAAGCTTCGCCAGCGTGGCCACAACTCGTTGAACTCTGCCAGTCTGGGGCCTCAGAAGTGCCCAAAGATTGGTAGGTCTAGCAGATTGAAACATGGCTGAAAAACAGAGCTGCTGAATCCTGTTGAACTGGCTTGCAAACCTGGCTAGAACTTGGCTTTCAGTTGGCTTTGACAATCTGATGATTTTCGGGCTCCCTCCACATTTCTTGGCCACATCTTTGGGCAAATCCAACAGGCAAGGCATCGACTAACAACTCAAGTTCATGAAGCCAACTTTGGAAACCCCATCCAACAAGCCCAATCAACCCATCTGCAGACCCATGAATCGCAGAGAGATCGCTCCTTGAATTGGGATTTCAGTGCAACAGTTTCGACTTGAGAGCATCGAAGCATATGGGCATCACATGGCATGAACAAATTGCAACTGAAATCCAAATGGTTATGTGCTGCAACACTGTTAACATCGCAAATTTGAGACACGCCAAATTATGCTTCCCATAATTTGCGACATAATTTCTCTCCCGAGTTCTCAATGATCCGCCTGACAAGCCACAGGTCTTGCCGGCTTATCAACCCCACTGCGACTCAGGTCTTCAGCTGCGGAAAACTGGGAAGCCCCACAAGCGGCATCTGCAATCACTCTCATCTGAGACCAGCCTCTTGGAATCGCCGAAATTCGAACATGTCTCGTTGTGCACACCAGCGGTGAAAGCGCTCTCTACACCAAATCAAACTTTACATTGAGACTTGGTTTCACCAATAAGAAACATGTCTGATGACTCAAAGTAGCCGCTGTGTCAAGTACAGAGACATCTCAGCATCGAACATCGTGCAGTTGGAATCCATGAAGCTTACCCCAAAACACCATGTCGTGGACATGGCCATGGCTGAAGTGTGGCCTGACATACCAAGAGTGGACAGTGACCAGGCCATCATCATCAGGCTCTGTGGGCTGAACTCATCGATCCTGCTACGGCAGGGGACAAAAAGAAGTGATGGACGTAGTGTTAGCAAAGCACTAGTAGACCATAAGTGTACCAGGTACCATAAATGGACGGTATTAAACCATCCAAAGATTGGCGGTTTATTGTTGCTCTACTCTACTAACAGTGATTCCAGTTCACGGAACTGTGCTGACCACATCGAAATGCGAAAGACAACTTCGGCATCAAACTGTTGGCATCCTCTGAACCAACGTCTCGCAGAAAGTGGACACCAGCGGCCGCTGCACCACCACGAAGGAAGCGAAGCTCCACAAAATGCTTGACAGCTCCTGACCTGCAGATGCCAAGCACACAGCCACCACCCTTGTGGCAGCATGGCATTTCTTCACTATCAAAAACTGAAACAACTTTGGAGAAGGATACAGAACCATTCTGGTCATACGACAGGCAGCATGACCATGATGCTGGGAGCATAACATACCCTCTGGAAAATTGTTACATCGTGATGGAACATCACCATTAAAATAATAAGCAAATCATCGAACTAGATTATGGGCCATGTTTCATATCTTAAATTACAAGAAGTAACATATGCGGTATATCCCTTAACTATCCTCGTGCCAACCATGGACCACACCTGCTTCCTCTGGATGGGAAGCCACTGCAGCTGCTGCCACTGCATCCAGGAGCCCCGCGTCAAAACACTGCAACCGGGCAAAAGCTCACGAGAGGTTCGCCCTTAGCTTAGGCATGAAGCCATTCCAACTTTTCTGGTGAAGATGTGAAAAAATTACATCAAATCCCACCACTTAGCCACTTGGTAGAATGCTTGTCACATGTTTGGGATGTTTCAGGAAGACGTTTGCTCCCTTGAAAGTGTTAAAGCAAATGCAAAGAGAACTGAAACTGCTCCTATCACTTGGAGACCGGATGACCAAGTTCGTTGCGAGTGTAGCATTGTGTGAAAAAGATAGAAACAAACGATCTATGTCACTTTGTGCAAACCTACGAGCTCAGAGACCATCTTTTTTTGCTGAGCTCCTGGCAAGTCCCGCATTCGCTGAGGCCCTAGAAGGGCTTTGCAACAAGGATTGCAGAGGTATACCCCAAACTCCCATTTCATCCTGGAACTGTTCGCATGATCTGCTCGATCAGAACTGTTCTACTCTGTGCTCTTGCTATCTTGCTACCCTGAAAAATCACGCCGGATGGGTATCCTGCTGAATTGCAGCCTAAGATATTTCGGAAGACTGGGATACCCAAATCATCCCAAGAATAAAGAAGAACCAAGAAGTTCGATGATTGGGGGGTCCAACACTAGAAACTGCTATATACGTTGCTTCGTCCATCGAGCACATCCCACCCATGAGCATCATGCCGACCCCAGAAATGGAAAATACCGCACCTCATGGGAATAAAACGGAATATACGGGAATCATGAGGATATCATGATATATCATGTTGATTAACCCGCGGATTCTAAAGGTCTATCCCTCCATTTGGCAAATCTCGAGCCTCGCAGATCTTGCGCCCGTGCTGCCGCCGTCATCAAGGGACGATCCAAAGTCACTAGGGCGGCATGACCTCACCGGATCATCTGTCAACGGCCGTAAGTCGCGTAGCGCACTCAAACGGCTATGGCAAAGAAAAATGTTCATAGGGATGTCGAAGCATCCCTCAACGCACTGAAAAAGGAACACTAGAATTTTGACAATGGCACCGATGATGATCTACTTAGGTTGCTTTTCCCCCCTGCCTTCAGCACATGATAAGCTGAAAACTGCACTCTGCTCAAACTGAGGAGTAAAGCTGTCAACTCTTTGTCAAACCTTGGAGTAAATTTGAGTAAATCAACAATAAACATCAATAAACCCCAGGAAAGCATCAACATCAACCAACCGAAGGGTGGGAAACGTCGAGATCCTGGCCTCACACCAGGTTGGCCAGTTCTTGGTCTCGAAACTGGGCCATCTTGGGGATGCTGTGGGCGCCAATCGCCTACATGATCTGCCTCAGAACAACGACCAGTCCTGGAACTGAGAGCTGGATGAAATCCTACATATACAAACAAACATGTTGAAAGTTGGTAGTAACTGATACAGTCTGAATGAACAAGAACTTGAGAAACTGGAGATGACACAACAACGACGAATGAGTGGTGTTAATTGAGGCTTGTTGGAACTTTCAACAATCCTCCAAAGCGAAAGGAGCAAACCATTTAGGATCTGTGTCTCTCTGACCATAGTTCCAAGGCCATCCCCTAGTCACCCCCATGGTGGCAACTTCCTGATGATTCTTCAATAGATCCCCAAGTTTCCTTGGCTAAGCCCTTGGATTTGAAATCAATTCCAAACCAAAAATATCAAAAATATCGAGAAACACCATCAAAATATGGCTAAGTTGATGGCAAGTTTGGTTGCAAACCTATAGATACTGTAGATCCCAGGTACTGGTCGTCCATGGACAGGGCAGCAGCTGCTCAGGCTGTGTTACTCAGGCACTGAGGGTTGAAACCTGGCAACTCCTGGCACCAGAACTGGCGGTTCTCCAGATGGGGTATACTAGGTTGGTTTCCAAACGATAAAAGATGTATGTGTATATGATGTATATGTATATAACATTCTATATATTATATATCCATTTTGATTCTGGATATCTCACATTTTTGGACATAGCAATTTCCGGTCTAGAAACTGGTCGAAGTTGAAGAGGGAGAAATCACCAGAAACAGCCAAAACACAAAAACGAGTGGGTCGCACCGAATCTCTGACCCTGACCCTGGATGCCGCACTGCCCAATGGCCCAAGCTCCCAATCTGCTCCTTCCGGCTTTGTTCCAGCAGGACTGCGATGGCCTTCCCACCTGGATGAGCAAGGCCGGTGTAAAGTCGCTGACCCCATGAACTGCCAATTGTTACACCACAACAAGGCAATTTGCAACGGAATGAATCATGGGAGGATTGCTTGTCATTCAGTTCAACACTATTCAACATTCATCTTGGATGTAGCATGCAGTGAGCCTCCATAGCTCGCTTTGCCAAAGCCCTACAAAGTGTTGGCAAGGTGCTGGGGCTCCTCTGGAAAGTGGAGCAAATCAATGTCTTAGATTCTGAGAGTTTCACGGAAAGATGGAACTGATCTTCTTCCCACTGGACGGCAACTTCGTGGACATACTCTTAGCAATATCGGCCGCAGGATAGCACAACGCTTTCCATAGTGAGAACGTGTAGCATACCCGGGCTGCTTTCAGTTGTGATCCCCTTTATTTTTCTCACTTGGACAAAATCCGAATGCAATCTCTGGAGTTGTCAACAGTATTATACATTCTATTTGATTTTGCATTCCCCATATTTCCTCATCCCACCAGGTCCCACCAGGTGGTCCCACCAGGTCCCACAATCCCAGTCTCCTGCTTTCCTTCAAAGACATGCTCCGCCCGCTGGGCCAAGGCATCCCACAGCGCCTGGGAGCTTTCGCTCAACGTCACGAAGCTCCAGGCGCTGTTTGCCACGCACTGTGGCCGAAACTCGCAGGACACCTGGATGCCGAACTGAGCGGGGAGGGTTATGAGATGAATGGAATTTCTCCTTGTGGGTTATATATGTATATTATAATATATATATATATATATGTATATATATATGTATATATATATATGTATATATATATATGTATATATATATATATATGTATATATATAATCTATTACATATATTATACACCAGAATCCTCAATAAACCAAGTGAGTTGATACCGTAACCCCCATTCAGAATCTTCATCACTAATCAACCAGGGATTTGGCCACTCTGTTGGGATGGTTGGGTTCACGGCTGAATGCTTTGGGAAGACATGCAGCGAATGGTCTTTGGCTGAGATCTGCATGTCCTTTAAAACCAGAAAGTAAGACAGATATAAACACATATATATATATATATATAAACAGATGTATTTCAAAAAGGAATTGAACACATCTGAACACACGCGAAACGCTATCTGTGCTATCTCTTGCTCCATCACGGAAACCCGCCACCATCGCCATGCACGGCGGAGCTCACCCGCCTCAATGGTTGCTGCCTCCAGCTGCTGAATCAAATCGCTGCCGAAGAGTAAGGCTGCAAAGGTTCACACCTCGCGCAACGGCTGGGATGCTGGTGACACTGGTAGCTGCTGGTATCATTATCTACTTGCTGGTACAGCCATGGATTAAACATCAGTGGATGATCAAGTTCAGTTCAGAAAGTTCAGCATGTTCCAAAATCCAAAGGATGAGATCCTTCAGTTTCTCCTTCCACATCCTTAAGTGCCCACCGTGTGCGCCACATCCAGCGCGGAGAATTGACACTCCCAGCTGGAGATGGGCTGGGAGACCTGAGAGCTCAGGCCATGGAGCAGTGTGGAGACACGTTTTTGATGCTTTTCGCACTCCAACTTCTCCAACTTTCGAAGCGTTCCGAAGCCCTTTGATCTCGCGTTGATCTCGGTTTGATCTCGGTTTGATCTCGGTTTGATCTCGGTTGGGGATTTCCATCTGCCAAGTCACCGCTTGCAGGAAAGGCTGCTCAGAATGCTTCATTCTCGCTAGTGCCTGTCATTATGACCACTCCAAAAACATCGAACTGGCGGCAGAGCAGAGCTGACCTCAATTACCTGTCAAACTACTGCTACCACCGCTGCCGTCACACCTCCCACCTACACAGTGTTGGCAAAGACCCGAGCAGACCAATTTCCTGGAAGAGCTGGGTCAAATCAAAGCGTTCAAAGCTTATCTGTGGGATGCTCCTCATTCCCCCATATACTGAAGATTCCTCATCCTAAAATCAAACATCAGAAAATCCAACAGCAACATTGACTTGCCGTCACTTCTCCGACACGTGCAGACCTCCATGTCACCATGCATGTCCCAGCAAATGTGGCAAACTCAGTCATTCAAAATCATTCGAATGTATCATTGGCCATTGTTGTCCCAGCTCTGCAAAGAGCAGCTTCAACAGCTCCCAGGGTCGAGCTCGGTCGAGCTTGGTCCTTGCAGTAGCTCTTGCTGGCGCGACAACAACTTCTCCAGCGCCAGCTGCGCTGGTGAAGGAAGTCCCACCTGGGCAGCGACTGCTCAGCTGAAACTGCTCGCAATGAAGCACAACCATGGCAATAGATTCTATATGATTCGAATCTACATCATTAAGCTACAAAAACAGTATAAAGAATGTGAAAACAATAATAAAATATACTCTTGAAATCTCTTGGACGCAACTTCCGGCCTGAAAGCGCAAAACAGCAAGGCGATGGAGGGCAGCGCTGCAGTGAATGGCGTTCAGGGGAGTCTCCTGGTACCGGGACAGCAGAAAATCTTGTTGTCACAGCCCTGAAATCTGATGGATGTCAAAAGTGATTTTGGTGGTCTTGGTTGAACGTACAGTCCCGGGCTCTGCAGGAGGACCCCAGTTCAACATTCTCCACGACAAGAACAGAGATGCCCAAAGAGATGAAGATAGTCTCTAGATGTCTCTAGTATATTGAATTGTATAACCCTCCGGTCATAAACCAACACAGATTCCAAACAATTATTGTCGCCATCAGACTTGGCTCATTCTCAAAGATCCCAACAGATCCCCCTGCAGCCCAAAATCCTCGATCTACTTGTTCCTGCATCAAACCGCTGGCTGTTTTTGGTAACAGACAGGGACCACGGCAAAAAAAATGCATCAACAAAAGCACGAGCTGTGTTTCCTGCAGAGCCTGGGTGTAATTTTGAATTATGCTGCGACTCATCCAAGCAACAAGCTGACCGGCGGACAACAAACGCTTTGTGTCATGTCTGCCAACAAGATCTCAGCTATGTATCAAAACCTGATTCTCTTGTTTTCACATCCTCATAGCTGGTAGGCAAATGGATGTCGATCCCCCCTTCATATGAAAACTCATGGATCGTGACCCATCCCAAACATGTCGCATATCACTCAATATCACTCAGTATCATTCAATCTCACTCAATACTTGTATCACTTAATCTCTCCATGGTTCTGAGGTTAAAGAATCCCATGTTGCTGTTGAAATCCCCCTTTTTCTGGTTCAATCTCCTTCAAACATTCAGCGGGCGCCTCGAGGTGAGCTGCAACACGGCCTGCAGTATCTATTTGGAATGATGATTTCAACGGGCCCAAAGGTTTGGTTACTGCGATTTTTCAGCGTCCACATTAAGTCATAGTTCCACTTCAATGGGGTGGCCATAGTCGGCATCTACATAGAGTACCAAGTCATCTAAGTCGAAACCCAACCACCAACCCACGATGATGACCCCACCTCAGCAGTGGGCGCATGTTTCAGGCGAAACAGCAGCTGGATGCTCTGCGACCGCGGCACGGCCTCGACAGGGCAGGCCGCTCGGCCTACCGAGGGCTTCTCTGAAGGCAACACATGGGGTGTTGGAAAAGTGGCAGACCTATGCCAGAAAATGTCTGTTTTTGTTGAACAGAGGTGCATGCCCTCAATTCCAATGGCTTATCATCATATTCCCGATCAGAAAATAGTGCTTTTCGGGGTATCCCCTTTCTGAGACAAATCCATACATGGACCAAAGCAAATCCATGTGGCAAATGTGGAAACGCTATGGCAAACGGGGAAAATGTTGGAAGACTCAGGGGATTCACCTACTGACCCATGACTGGGGGAGTTTTAGAATCGCAGTGGGGCTAAGCTGATCTTAAAAAATAACATCAGCATGGGGATGCTGTTTAAATTCATGATGGGTGGCGGTCCAAAATTTGCGAATACCCACGCCGGATCCCTCCAAGTGTGGCTGTTCCCAAAAAACATTCACCTCACCAAAGCATGAGTTTGTCCAAGAATTGGGTACCCCAAAATCCAATGATTCGTTACAGTTTTTTGTTCCATGAAAATCGCCGTTTCGAGGATTTCAAGGTATCCATTTCTGGACAAAGCCGCAGCTCCAGCCCTGGACCCCAGGGCTCCCGAGGTTCTGTGCCCGGCACGGCATTGGAACGCATCCGAACACAGAAACTATCACCTGAAGCCCCGCCTGGTGTTGCTGTCCAGTGTCAGCAGACTTGGGGGATGGTTCATATGTATTTCTTAGAAAATGATGGCAATATGGCCTCTAATGCTTCTGTATCTATATATATATATATATATGAATATTGATAAATATATACATATATACTATACACAACAAGTACACTATTATATATAAAGGAAGTGCTTGGAGTTACTTATTCCAAATGCTCAAATTCCTGGGCAGGCCCATTGTGTTTGAGCTTCAGAAGTCCTAAAACCACCCTACAAACGTAAACCCCAAACCCGAACTCACTGCATATCGCCAGTGTTTTTGCAACTTCTCGGAACCATAGCAAGACCCTGAGCAAGATCCTCAACTGCCATGCCAGGGCTTTGCCCTGGCACGGCGCGTGTATATATATTATATATATATATATATAGTATATATAGATACATACATACACTATGTATACATATATATATATATATGTGTTACATATGAACAATTTAATGTACATACATATACGAATACTTCTATGAGAGCTGTTATACCAACGATTAAATCCAAACATCATGACTCTCATGACATGCCTCAAACACGTCAGCCCCACTGATCCGCAGCTGCACTGACCTGGCTCAACGGCATGGGGACAGGGGATCTGGGATAGCTCATGGAACATGGCATGGAACGTGGCATGGAACGTGGCATGGAACGTGGCATGGAACGTGGCATGGCATGGGTGGTCCAAGCTTTTCAAGTGGTACATGTCATGAACATGTCATGCGTCATGTCTTGGGGGCTCCAAAGCCGTGCGGCTTGAGGTGGGGATGGCTTCCAGCCCAGGAAAGTTTGAACCGCTCTCGACTCCGTTCCTCTTGGATTCATCTCGACTTCCCAAGAAAGGGCTTCGTGGCTTCATTATCTCGCTCACTCGACTCATTCGCTGCGCTCCAGGCTGATCATGACATTTCTGCGCTGTTTCGACCTGGTGGTTTTGTGGTTTCGACCTGTTGCCACTCGATCGTTGCATCACTGGATCATTTTGTCGCTCTTGTTTGTTTGTTTTAGTCTTCCGACCACGGGCACTCCCAACGGAATGCTATGAGGAACAGCCGGTCAGAGACTTCGGCAAGATTTACAGCTTGAAGGAAGATCCGTCAACGCAGCTTTGCCACCCAACAGGGTGTGTTTTCACGATGCCTCTGGGCACCTTCCGCATATGCAGCACATGGGAAATCTTTAAGTTGGAATTATTCCACTTTTGATTTTCGAGTTGCCCTTTTTTGAATTCCACTGACTTTGGCTGTGCCCAGCTCGGTCAAGTTCCGCGTTTTTCCTTCCCCAAACTACGACAGACCGAAGTCTGTCGCATGGCTTTGTAAAGCCCTGAGGGCAATCGGATGATTCGTGCTTGCCTGTCCGCAGCATTTTCACCACATGAGCTCACTTGTGGGCCTCTGCACACATAGTGAGTGGTCATCAAACTTAGGAATTGGAGGGTTGGATGGTTCATCTCATCTTCAAGAGTTGAAGCATGTGCGTTCTTATCATTCAACATGGATGGTGTTTTCAGCAGACACAGGAGCCTTGTGGCTGGTTGCGGACAAGTCACTTGACCAGTTGACTTGGCTCAAGTGGTATCACATGGTATCACATGGTGTCACATGGTGTCATTGATCCTCGGAATCCGCGGCAATCGGGAAGGCCATCTCGAAGCTCAGAATCCTCGTGGATTGTTTGATCACCGGAATCCTCGTCAAAAGGTCAAGCCTCCGCCAAATGATGGCTGGATTCTCCGGTGTTGAGTGCATTGAGAGTCTATGAATGTCTATGACAGATCTATGATATGTATGTCCTTGGACTGACTATCTTTTTGTGTAGACATGATTGTCCGCAAATATAGCTGCAATTGCTCTACATCATTTGCTGATAGCATACATAGATGTATATATATATATATATTGATCATATGTATATGTGTATGTGTATATATATACACATGTATATCCTATTGTGCTTAAAAATGTATCTTTCTCTGTATCAACAATATTGAAGATGTATCCTGTGGTTAATCGGCACCGTTCTCGATGTTCTCCATGGTCTTGATGATCTCCTTCGCCAGAACTCGGCCCATGAAACCATCGGAGGCACCCGTTGATGCAGAGCGGATTTCCCGTTGCACCTGCAACACTCTTGAGCCAACATGTCTCATTGGAGCCTCGAGGCTTGGACAATTCACAGTGCCACAAGTTCACACCCCTTCGGATGTCAAACGAGGGATTCTGCCTCCACCAACAGTCCAGGACCAACGAAAAACAGCTCAGCCGACAGAAACAGCAGGCCGACTGAGGCTCCAGCTCGGAAGTTGCGGCAACTCTTGCGGGAACCAATCAAAACTGATGAAAAAACCAACAAGAATGGGGCAAGTGACTGCCACAGAATTGGGATGCAACCATCATCCAGGTGAGATCTGAAGCAAAAACAATGACGGGGATCAAACCAAAAAATTATCTTTAAAAAATGCACGCAAGAGGTATGTAATTGGGATACAAACAGCAAACTATGATGGGTATAAGCCTAGGAGTTGGTCACTGTAGCTATCAGGCATGGCATTGAAACATGTCCCAAAAACATCAGCATTTCTGTTGGGACCTTCAGCATGACCACATGGTTGCAGGGATGGGTCGGCTGCATAGGATATGTAATAGATATGTAGATTAAAGAAATTAATACATACTCATATATATGTATATGTGGGTGTACAATGATATAATATAATATATTATATATCATTATTGCATAGTGTTTGTTTAGAAAGCGTTAATGCTTACTTACCTATCCGAGACAATGGTACTGTCTTGGCCTATCTCGTGTAGCAGGAAGGGCTAAGGGATCCCAAGATTGAAGACATTGGCTAGTCAATGTACCTAAGTTCCATTGAAATTCATGAGGAGGCTGAGGTGGTGTCTTACAATTTGGGCATTGCAGTATCATTTCCCTCATCTCATCACAGCTGTTGGAACCCAGCTTGCAACACCGGGAATGGAACCCAAGTTGCACCCAAGCTGCTCTCATCTGACCTGAGGTGGTTCCCAGCAACATGCTTCGTGACATGGGTCAGACTCCATTGAAATCAGCACGATGCTAGGGCCGCTAGGGGTTGGGCCATGAAATTCAGCACAATTTCTGCAAGGCAGCAAGTCTTGACCACGACCTGAACCATTGACAGCTCTCAAGTTGGCGGTCTGCCCGGATCTCAGCTGTGCTCCTTGATGCTACTTGATACTACTTGATGCTACCTTGGATTGGCTTGGTTCAAGCTTTGCCCCATCAGTCGTCTTGTCCAGGTTTTGCAATGCAGAGCTTGTGCCTTTGACATCGCAGCAAGCTGATCTTGGAGGGCCACCGAAGCAGAAATAGGACCAGTCGGAGAGGTAAAAGAATGGGCAGCAATGGGTTCTTAGAATTTGCAGACCCAGAACCAGGAGTTCTTGGATACAAGTGCAGTCGTGTGGAAACCACAGAGCTAAAATTCATATGTCATTAAGTCATTCTGACAATATGACAAAGAACAAATCACCTAGACTTTGCGTCTAAAGACCCAGAAAACACAGTGATTGAAATACCAAGTCTTCGGAACAGTCAAAGCAAGTGACCAACAGAAAGTCAAATCAAAGGAACAGTCCATCGTGTTTGTTGGAAACAGATCTGATCGGTACCAAATGGAAGACTTGGCTTCTAGACACTGTCTGTCAAAAGAACCACTTNTCTGATCGGTACCAA
Source organism: Symbiodinium sp. clade C Y103 (assembly GCA_003297045.1). Classification (NCBI taxonomy): domain Eukaryota; class Dinophyceae; order Suessiales; family Symbiodiniaceae; genus Cladocopium; species Cladocopium sp. clade C. The sequence continues at coordinate 63,520 of BGPT01001503.1, forward strand.
ATGGAAGACTTGGCTTCTAGACACTGTCTGTCAAAAGAACCACTTCATGTAATTCATATACCGTTTGACCCACTTTGTGTGATTTTTGGACTTCGATGACTTGTTCAATCTGTTTCCATCTTTGATCAGAACTGCGAATTCAATAGCTAATTCCGTAGAGTCGCCATATAACTCTGACTCAGATCCCCGGAGGGTGCAGAGTAAGCAAAGAAGCTCTAATATGCTCTAAGATGACGAATCCATCTCACAATTTCAAGCATGTGCTGTTGCAATTGTTTCCAGAGCTATCAGCCGTGCGCCAGACACCAACCACCTTGTGCTGTGAACATCCCAGTAAAAATCAGCGATTGAACCAGGTACTTGTAAAATATGATGACCATGACAATTTTGGTTTGGGATGGGACCAAGGAGGTAAATGGGGTCTGGATGATTACAAGGATTTGGGGCCAAAAAGCATCCTTTGAATGACACTCGTCACTTATCCTGACTGAACGACTTCTCGAAAAGGGAACGGCCACCTTAGCCAACCTGATTCACCCCCACTACGCTTTTGGTGTGGGTCGCTTGAAAAGTTCAACCTGTAGCAGGGAAAGTCTTTTCAAGAAGCTTTGAACCAGTTTTTGACGGAAAGTCAACTCAGTGGAACCTTAAAATCTTGGCAAAACAGATCCATGAATTCANAGTCTTTTCAAGAAGCTTTGAACCAGTTTTTGACGGAAAGTCAACTCAGTGGAACCTTAAAATCTTGGCAAAACAGATCCATGAATTCAAAAAGATTGGTCATACAAGCAAGAACAAAACTTGATACGGTTCTCAAGGGGTTGTAGTAAGTGCGGAAGTTTTACATCCGGAAAGTGTTGATCTGTTCAGCTCAAGATTCTAGCCGCAGCTTGAATGCCTGTGCTGGTTTGAGGTGTCTAATCACAAACCATCACAAACCATACAGAGCAGAGTATGCAAAGAAGCTCTCATAAGATGACGAGTCCATCTCGTCCCAAATTTTAAAGCATGTGCTGTTGCAAGGGTTTGCAAAGCTATCAGCCGTGCCCCAGACACCAACCACCTTGTGCTGCGAACATCCCAGTGAAAATCAGCGATTGAACCAGGTACTTGTAAAATATGATGACCATGACAATTTTGTTTTGGGATGCCTGGTTCCTCCATTTACCCCAGACCTACTAATGTAGGATTTGGGGCCAAAAAGCATCCTTCGAATGACACTCGTCACTTAAGGACTGACTTGCTGAAGAGCAAAAAGGAACGCCTTAGCCAACCTGATTCACCCCCACTACGCTTTTGGTGTGGGTCGTTTGAAAAGTTCAACCTATAGCCGGGAAAGTCTGTTCAATAAGTTTAAACCAGTCATCAACAGAAAGGTAAATCAAAGGAACAGTCCATCGTGTTTGTTGGAAACAGATCTGATCGGTACCAAATGGAAGACTTGGCTTCTAGACACTGTCTGTCAAAAGAACCACTTNTCTGATCGGTACCAAATGGAAGACTTGGCTTCTAGACACTGTCTGTCAAAAGAACCACTTCATGTAATTCATATACCGTTTGACCCACTTTGTGTGATTCTTGGATTTCGATGACTTGTTCAATCTGTTTCCATCTTTGATCAGAACTGCGAATTCAATAGCATTAAGGCATCTCAGCGGTATTAACTCTGACTCAGATCCCCGG
>BGPT01001503.1:71136-81136 GCA_003297045.1 Symbiodinium sp. clade C Y103
CTCAACTGGTCAAGAAATCATCTACGAGCTATGCCCAGACGACTTTAAATTGTTACGCTTTCAGAATGGGTTGCAGCTGTCATTTTCAGATATTTTCAGTAGAAGATTTTACGACCAGACCATCATAAAGCAGCCCTACCCACAGAAACCTCAGCCAAGCGTCTATAGATGCTGATGCCCTCNTGATGCCCTCTTCAGGGATCCACTTGAAGTTGTACAGATGTGAGGCCGTAAGCAGACTATTTTACAACAAAGGTGACCAAAGGTGTTGTTTTTCATGGTGTGTCTTCTTTGTTGGATAGTGACAACCCAAAAGCTGCTCAAAAAGGAGAACCAGTACCTAAAATTGACAAGTCAAGCCTGCAAGGGTAGGAGTGAAGGGAATATGGTTTTCCGTACAATAGTTCAAAAGACAAAATATCTTGATAAAGTCAAGCATGGAATTCTGATAAAGAAACTCAAAAGGTCGACTGGTGAAACACAACTGTTGGGTAGNAAAGACAAAATATCTTGATAAAGTCAAGCATGGAATTCTGATAAAGAAACTCAAAAGGTCGACTGGTGAAACACAACTGTTGGGTAGACTTGGATGCTCCCTGTGGTACACTCTAAGCAGGTTTTTGCTCTACATGATTCAGGGCATGTTGCAAAGGACACGCTAAAGTGAAGTATGAATGGTTCGCCCAGAAGCTTGANCTGTGGTACACTCTAAGCAGGTTTTTGCTCTACATGATTCAGGGCATGTTGCAAAGGACACGCTAAAGTGAAGTATGAATGGTTCGCCCAGAAGCTTGAGATTCTGATGTTTGACTGTCAGAAAACAGGCAATGTGCCTCTGACTCAGAACCCCGGAGGGTGCAGAGAGCACAACAACCGTCTAAGAAGATCTGATTCAACAAACATGAAGAAATAGTCCTGGTGCGCAAACCTGCTGCACCTTCCTCAACTGGTCAAGAAATCATCTACGAGCTATGCCCAGACGACNATCTGATTCAACAAACATGAAGAAATAGTCCTGGTGCGCAAACCTGCTGCACCTTCCTCAACTGGTCAAGAAATCATCTACGAGCTATGCCCAGACGACCTTAAATTGTTACGCTTTCAGAATGGGTTGCAGCTGTCACTTTCAGATATTTTCAGTAGAAGATTTTACGACCAGACCATCATAAAGCAGCCCTACCCACAGAAACCTCAGCCAAGCGTCTATAGATGCTGATGCCCTCTTCAGGGATCCACTTGAAGTTGTACAGATGTGAGGCCGTAAGCAGACTATTTTACAACAAAGGTGACTAAAGGTGCTGTTTTTCATGGTTTGTCTTCTTTGTTGGATAGTGACAACCCAAAAGCTGCTCAAATCAGAACCAGTACCTAAAATTGACAGGTCAAGCCTGCAAGGGTAGGGGTGAAGGGAATATGGTTTTCCTTACAATAGTTCAAAAGACAAAATATCTTGATAAAGTCAAGCATGGAATTCTGATAAAGACACTCAAAAGGTCGACTGGTGAAACACAACTGTTGGGTAGACTTGGATGCTCTCTGTGTAAGCAGGTTTTTGCTCTACATGATTCAGGGCATGTTGCAAAGGACACGCTAAAGTGAAGTATGAATGGTTCGCCCAGAAGCTTGAGATTCTGGTGTTTGATTGTTTGAATATGTGGGTGGACATTTCTGAACAGTTGATGTGCTCAGAACCCCGGAGGGTGCAGAGAACACAACAACCTTCTAGGATGATCTGTTCCAACGAACATGAAAATATTGGTTCGCAAACCTGCTTCCCCTTTGCAATTGGTCAGGAAAACCCACATATATGTCTTGTATGATTTACCTTATACCGTAGAATATACCAACAACAGTCCCATGGCTTTAAATTGTCGTGGTTTCAAGATGTTGCAGTCGTTCCATTATGATTGCATTGGTTTTTGATGTTTTGTTGATAGGTTTGCACTCACAAGAAGAGCTGCATGGGGTGCGCAAGATGTTTGGAGTTGCGGTTCACACTCTGCTCACACGAGCCCTGCCCACATCAACATTGGCCAAGCATCCTTAGCATGATGCACCCTGTTGTGATGATGCGGGAAAGCTGATCGCAGTGACGATGGATTTCCGTTCCACTACCGGGCTGCACATGGGTTGATAGAAAGCGGGAACAGCCAGCCATCAATAGGAAAGGCCGCTACAGGGATTACAGTAGGTGGGTAGAGTAACTTGCTATGAGAACACGGAAGGGATATATATTTTGGAGTTTGGGACTCTGGGCATAAGAACAAAAAACAGAAAGGTTACTGCATTTGAAAGAAAACTGCTGATGAGACATCATTCTTTGTGTTGTACATGCTTTGCAGATCATGACAAACTGACTCATGAATCGTCCCAAAGAGTCTGACATTCCATGACATTCGTATATTTACTCATCAGAAATGCGGACTTTCCTGAGTTGCTGACGTGCCTCTGACTCAGAACCCCGGAGGGTGCAGAGCACAAGCAAAATTGGTGCCCTTTTGACAGGGTTTGGGAAATCAGACTATGTCATGCACATCCCAACAATTTCAAGAGTTTTTAGCGAGGCTCAAACATGGAGCATGCTTGGGATGAGAGGATCCCAGAGGAATATCCGCCACGTCCGCGCTTGACGATATTTATTGGGCGGACACACTGCTGGTGGATAGCTCAAACCACAAAGATGTCATCCAAAGTCTTGTAGCAATTGTGGAGAGACCAACAGTCCTATTGTACCCTGTGCTCAGGTCATTATAATTTGCTTGAGGAATCCTTCTGCAACAACATGATTCTGAAGTTGGATCAGAAGTGCGGATCTGAATTTGACCCGAATTTTGATGTTGCTTTGAGTTTGAACAGTTCCACTTTTTGGGTGCCTTTTCACAACCTCTCGTCTGGATCAGCCATCGTCCCGGTGCGCAAAGCTGCACGGTGGGTGGCGGAGACCTTCTCATAGAATGCGGTGAAAAGAGTGTGGAAAGGGTGCCCTTGCGAATGGAGGTGGAGGAATGGACTTGTCTCAAGTGGGACACTCAACAATTCTCGTTGGCATGGGAAATTTGATGATAAAGTGAACACAGACCTTGATTTTGGGATACCATATTCTTGGAGACACCCAAATGAATTGCAAAGATGGCTCAGTGTCTTCAAAGCCACCGCCCAGGCTGAATCTTGACGAGAACTCAGAGAGATGTTATGATATAGTGGCCTTTGGAATTGAAGCGTTGGATTCCAAACAAAGGAAAATAAAGGCTATTACTGCATAATGTATATATAATATTGTAGTGTGTATATATACATATATATATATAGAGAGAGAGAGATGTAAAAGAAATCATAGATCTGTACAGAGAAGGTTATAAATGATAGCATGAGGAATTACTTTGCTTCCCTGACAAGGGCTACAGCTGGAGGAGTCCCGTAGCTGAAACGGTGATGACCGCACAGGTGTGGCAGAAAAAAATTGAAGACCTACAGGCAGTGTACCCGTTGAAACTCAGAAATCAACATGTAATTCTTCTGACAACATCACCAAAATACCATAAAATACCCAAAAACTTGCTGTGATTTCACTTCCTTGCAAGACCTGCATCATTTGATGTAGGCCCAACGTTCTGGACGTGTTTTGCTTGGATTTTGGCTGTGTTTGGGATGGGCATGGTAGCCAGTAGACAAACCACCGGCAATGAAATGGCATGGGTCCAAGAGTTGAAGCAATGTTGAAATGCCAAAATGATACAATTCTGACTCAATTATGACATATTCCCCCATTGATTTTGGTCCGAATTTTTAACCACACTGCTGACCAACGGTTCTGCACATCGTGGTCTGTTAGTTCTGCGTCGAACCGTGCCACACCGTTGAAGCTGTGATCCCAAAAAAAGATTATGAAAACCTACTTGAATGTCACCAAAGAATGTTCCAACGATTTCGATTGGCAAGTGACAGCCTGGTTCCTCTGCCAATAACATGCCATGCGTTGTGTCATAAATGACCATATTCAAATCCTTACATCTATCGGACATGGTTTTGCAGGGAATCAAGATCCATATCCAACACCTTCATAAACAAGCAAGTGCAAGTTTGAATTTGGGCACTTGCATAAACCCATGTGTAGTCGCATTTGCATGTACATTTTGATATTCATATACTATTTTTTTCGATGCAATTATATACATCAACAAAGTGCACGTCTATGTATATTTTTAACATGAACATGGGCGTATGTTTGTATGTATAGCTACCCTATATTCATTGTATCCCCGATGAGATGTGTTTATTGTTTGAAAATCCACTACATTTGTCTTACATTGGTTGGCACCTTCCAATGTGTTTTCCTTGCCGTCCACTGGGCACAACCTTGACGTTGACAATCCAGCTGTGAACTTGAGAAGCCCCTGGCCTGTCGACGATGCTGAAAAGACATCGGTTCAATGACGGAAAAAACAAGACAAACAAACAATATCAAAATTTCAAACAAAACAATTGTTTTGGCGCATGTGCGTGCACACGTGTGTTCAGAACCGATCCACGCCTCCACGTTCGTTGGTTCAAGCAGCATGTCGGTGAAGTGCCGCAAAGCCGTGATGCCCAAGTCACTTTTGAATCTCATATTCAAACAAGTCGCCGATCCAACTGGAAAACAAAAAGGCACCTGGTAAATACCCATTCAAACGGCATTGCATTGTTTTTGAAAACATTTATTAAAAGGCACATCCACACAAGGATTTTTTTAGCAACGCTCTGACATGATCAATTTTCCGCAGAACCCACAAGTCAATAACAAAAGAGGCTGGTGAAACACTTCTGGGGGCAAACTGACTTGACTCTTGGAGAAACAACATATGGTTGTCAACAAGGTGCTATCAGAGATGCTGTGGTTTCGACCGTTAAGGGGTGTTTGCTGTGGTGCTTTATTTTTTTGTAGGCCTACATACCAGCACCCCGGAGGGTGTGGGCGAAGTTCCCTAACATTGCATGGTATTTCATGGCGTGACGTGACATGACATGACATGAAGTGGTTTGACTAGGTGCGTGTTGGGTTTTCCAACGAGGCCGGGGCGTCGTTGATTGAAACCCTTACCGACAGCACCCCGGAAGGTGTGAGCGCCCACTTCTCCGATCAGATCTGACATTCAGCGTCACTGTTTGCAGCACACAGCCTCCACTACGCACGTCTCAACTCCATACCAGCGCCCCAGAAGGCGTGGAAACGGTCGTCGCAACTCAGTTGGTAGAACATGCGCCTTGTAAAACAGTCATCTTTTGGGCCTTGCACTTGCACCACTTGCACATTGCAGCTTGCAGCACACTCTTGGTTTGCGGCCCGCGGCACCACGCAGAGCTGGAAGCAATGCCTGTGAGAGTCAGCATGCTGGCCTGCCATTGCATCGCAGCAGGCTTGGAGGTGGGTCTGCATCACAGCTTGCTACACACGTAAATTCCAGCACCCCGGAGGGCGTGGTCCAGCGCTCCCTTCTCCGGTCAGCTCTGACACCTGGCGTCACTGTTTGAAACACATCACCCTGGCACTACACACGTCAAATCTCCGAGCACCCCGGAAGGTGTAGTCCCAGCTCCCTTCTTCAGTCAGCTCTGACATCTTTTTGGTAGCTCGCGTTGGCAGCAGCAAAAAACCAAACCCTTTTCACAGCAAACAGCACCCCGGAAGGTGTGAACCTGGCTCCCTTCTTCGGTCAGACCTGACAACCGCGAGACCATCCCCCAACCAGTCTTGCGAACCCCGGAGGGCAGCAGTCGCTTTCCTTCTTCGGTCAGTCCCGACATCTGAAGGTTGCGCCTTGCAAACCTCCAGGCAGCCGCGTCTCTGCCTGAGCAGAAAGCAGCGGAAAAAAAAAAAACGTAAGCGGCGCGCTCCTCTTGGATCCCCGGGGGGGAGGAGCAGCAGCCAACCCACCTCGGTCGGGGTCGAGAACCGTCTCCGGTCAATTCTGACATCGACGCTGAAGACCTGGGCGGCGAGGCGTGAAGTTGCGCAAGTGTTTGCGGGGTTGTTAATTTCGATTTTCTTAGCGTTTGTTTGACCAATTTTTTTGGGCATGCACAGAAGAAAAGGCATTTGGCACTGACAGGCAACATGCCAACATCCTGGAATGTTCAAGCACTCAAAGCGCAAAACAAGGCGGGAGGCCTAAAGTCCAGCTCCCACATGGTAAATTCAAAGGCACACTGAAAACGCCGCTGGAGAGCGTCAAATTTTGACCGGTGCCCAGCTTGAGCACATCCCGACCTTATCCTCACCACACTTCAGCTTCAAAAATTCACTGCAAATCTTAGCCCTTTTTGAGTCTACATCTGCGAGTTTGTTGGCTTGTGGAGCTAGCAAAAACATGAGGTACAGGCCAACAGCTAGTGGCGTTTCTGCTTTTGACTGTGCTTTTGCTCAAAAAACACGTGTCACATTCTCGAAACAGCCGTGGCCGTGGAACAAGTACGACTCATCGAATCACCAGAAAAGGGACATGCAACTTAACCTTGACAGAATGGCCACAACCATCATTTTGATGTTGCCCGACTTCGCCATGACGCATGCCAAAAAGCATTGTAGGTGCAAATTGTTTTGCGGAAAACAAAAGTGCTCTGATCGTTAAAGCCAATCAAGGCAACACTTGCTGTTGCAAACCAACTGGGTCTGCAAGCCAAGAGGCGATGGCGTCCAGGTTGTTGGGTTTTCTTGGCACACCAAATTTCAGCGTCGCATCACCGGCCTCTGGCCATCTCTCTGGTTTTGTGGTTGCTGATCAAATTGCGTAGGCACCACTATCCCTTCTAGGCATTATTGTGAAACTGTGCTGAAACATGCTGAAGCCATCTTGCAAATAACCTCCGAACATATTCATGCTCAAGGTCAATCAATGGGTGAGATACAGCAAGCAGCTACATGACATAGTAGCCACCTTTGTATGACAGGACCTGGCAATTGTCAGTTGCAGTTGTCCTGGTTGTCTTGCGCCCTGCTTGTTTGCGTTTTTCATGGCGGGTTCGTGTTTGCCTCTGCAGCGGGCCCCAGGAGAGGCATGAGCATTCTTACAGCTTCACACCAGCTGCAAAGGAAAGCCGTCTGCCCAATGGGCGCATGCGACAATATTTGAAGTAGGTAAGAAGCCACAACGATGTTCCAAAATCACCTTTAGTATCCTTTCACAGTCCTTCACTTCAAGGCAAGGCCCCCTGAAGGCGGAGATGGGACACCGCTTTTCGTCTGCGTCTCCTGCACAAGGGCAATGTTTCCAGGTGCACCGAAGGCATCGCATTGTCAACAGCAAAGGATATTGCCAAATCAACGCAGTCTAGGTTCAGCTGCCATAGCCAGGTGTCGTCCTCCATGTCCTTCATGTCGTTGTTCGTGATGTGCGTCAGTCTGGTCAATGGCGTCTTCCGGGCACAGGGGCCGAACCCAAGGCCAGCCCTTGCCAGAAAACCATCACGCCGCCATCATCCATTGATATGCAACTAGATCCTGTCCTTGTTGGCCTGGTTGGTGATGCCGTCTGACCCACATGGACTGCATCGAAAAAAAGAAAGACTAGTGGAACGCAGCTTTGAACGCATGGAACAACTCCTTCGCACATCAGACTCACAGGCCGGAATTTCCGGGAAACTGTAGTTGGTAGCGATTTTTACATGTTCACTCCAGGTGTTTTCTTTGCAGGGCCCCAGGAGGCAGGGATAGGACACTGCCTTTCTCCCTTCATGCTGTGCAAACACCACACCTTCCATTGGTGGTGCTAACGATTGTGCGTTGCCCAGGGGCCAACGCTCACAGCATAGTCACACGTTCAGTGTGCTGGTTCTTGTCAAGTTCAGGGACCAAGGTAAGCTACCATAGTTTCCTAAATCAAATTGAAAATTTGGTTTCGGAAGGTTTCCAAAACTGACGCGCTGCAGCGGCAACTACCAAATATTCACAGAAGGGCATTGCAGCCATGATGAATGCCTGAAGCCTTCTATTTTGCATGGTTTGGAAGAGGCTTCAAATTTAATTGTTGAAGCGTCGAACTAGGTTCCTGCTGATGAAGCTAATTCAGCCTCCTGTGTCCTCCACCAACATTTTGTTTGTGAGTTGCGAAGGCTCTGGTATGTGGCATCGTGAAGTCCAGGTAGCGCCGCGCACATCCGCACGCTCACGTGCCGCGCACCGTGCATGTATCCCAAACGGAACCCCGGAGGGCAGGGATTAGAGGCCAGCGGGTCGCCTCAGGCCGCGCATTCAACTGGCAACTGAAGGTGCCTTTGTCTGGAATCCACTCAGACATGTGACATCATAGAATCTGCTGACCTCGCCAGCAGGCATTGTCTCAATTGTATCCTCATGAAATCGCTTGTGATCCAGCCATCCATCCAAGACATCAGATGTCTGATGTTGGAATGGAAGCTGTATCATGAAAAGATCGGCAACCTGATAAGCCCCAGTGGCATCAACACAAGACTACCATCAGACAGTCCTCCTTGCCGTCCAAGGTCTTCTTGTCCTTCTTAATGATCTTAATGGCGACGTGCTTGTCTGCATGATGAATTCGTGCATGTCTGCTCGATAGAGTCGGCATCATGTGGAATTGTGAAAAACCAAGGTGTTCAATCTCACAATTTGAAGCGGGCAGTCTGCAGGAAGCAATGCGATCCAAAGCTTCCAGTGATGCAGTATGACCATTCCATTCCCTCAAGAGAGAGCCCCGGAAGGCGGAGCCGAAAACAGCTGGATCAAGCAAGCTACGGCCCTGATTTTTTGTGTTCGGGGAAGTGGATTGCATCCAACCAGGATTGCACCCAACCAGGATTGCATCCAACCAGGATTGCATCCGACCAGGATTGCATCCAACCAGGAATGCAGCCAACCACGCACACAAGCAGTGTAGCATGACAGATCACAGTTGCCGTTAACCACAGACATTCACGGCCATAAACCATCCTTTAGCCATCACCAATTGCAGCACCAAAAGGCCATCATGAAATCGGCCAGGTCCTTCTTGTCCCCCATGTTCTTGCCCTTGTTGGTGAAGCCACTCTCCTTCATGTGGTCCTCCACGTGATGAATCCGAACCAATCTGTTCAATAGAGCTGGCATCTTGAAATTCATTCCGTTTCTGGCGGTGTACTCGACAGAGTGTGGTTCCAAGAGTCCAGCCCAGTGGTAGACCACAAGTTTCTCGCTCACCTCTGGTGATTACTTTCAGCTGTGCGGAGGGCGGAGATAGCGTTCCGGGTAGAAAAAGAAACCCTGCCTTGGCAAGTCTGAACTTCAGTGTGCCTTGGCATTGAGACTGACAACTTGTCCTTGCAGGAGCTCCGCTATTTCTGCCATGCAAGGCACGGTCACTCTACATTGCAAACTGGGGTACTTTGGAATGACCAGAGTTTCTCAACAACAACTGAAATCTGTTTGGCTTCAATGGCATTTCATGCCAAAGTGTCTACCATGCAGCACACCAAGTAGCCCTTGCAAACAAGTTTCTTTTAGTTTGCAGTCCTGGTACTGTTCGTTCTTGTGGTCCTGTGACGTGAGTGATGCAGCTCAAATATTGGCTCTCCATTGAGCACTCTCTTTGAATATGTTCACAGATCATTTTGAAGCACAAGTTTCTATGATTCTCTTTGAGTTTAGACCACCTCCGAGCATAAATTCGGCTCATGCGCGCGCTCAAGGCGCAGTACCTGGAAGTGCGATGACACAGAAGACAGCAGCTTTGCGGCTCAACGCCATGAATTCGGGAGACCTTAGCGTTTGGCATACCTGCCAAAACAAGAATGGGGCACTCTCTTTACGAGAGGCGAACCTGCCAAAACTCATGGCCGTGTTGCACCTTCCCCACAGGACCCCGGAGGGCACTCCCTGCATACGGCACAGCCGCGAAGCTGGCGATGCACTAGGAGCTGAGGAGGTGTTTAGGCATGTCAGTTGTAGGTGGTGACGTGTTGACATGTGTGCCTGATGAAAGTCTCTGAGCCAGAGTAACCCTGGCGGGCTCAGAAATGAAATGAAGGC
>BGPT01001503.1:86767-107603 GCA_003297045.1 Symbiodinium sp. clade C Y103
GGAAGAAGGCTTGCTATCTTTGAGCAATCGCCCAAGTTGTCCTCGAACACCTGAAAAGCCTGGCCGCCTCAGCCAAGGCCAACCACATCCTCGGAACATACACCGCGATTCGAAGTGCCAAAGTCGGCAGGCCGGAGTTCCAAGCACAGCTCCATCTGGCCGCTCATATGGAGTAGTCCATCTTGACTTTGAGCATCGGAAGGCCTGAACNCACACTGCAAGTCTCTTGAACCCCTGAGGGCTAGAGATTGCACCATGCATCGTACCGCGTAGAACCCTTTTTCACTTCCTCACGGCATAGGTAGTGTCCTTGCCTACAAGTAGTATACATCTTGACGGCTGAAAGCGAGGTCTGCAAGACAGAATNTTCCTCACGGCATAGGTAGTGTCCTTGCCTACAAGTAGTATACATCTTGACGGCTGAAAGCGAGGTCTGCAAGACAGAATTCATAGAATCCTGGTAGTATCCACGGTCCATTACTTTGTGGCCTTTGGGTTTTCTTGCAGCTAGTGGATACCTCCTTTTTAGTCGTTGCTCTTCATCCGTGCACCGGGCATTGCTCAGCAGCTCAGTTGGCCTCACATTGGAACCTTTTCGCATCTCTCTGCTTTTTATGCAACAGGAACACGAGTCCAATTGGCTTCACACTGGTTGACTCCGTTGACTCCGTTGACTCCATTTATTCTGTATGATCCTCAGTGACGCACTGCAGGTCGTACAGCTCCTTGGTCGCCAAGACCATAGAGATGAAGTCACCAGAACCAGCTCCAGCTCCACCTTCAGCTTGTAGCCGCTGTGTTCAGCATGACGCCGATAATTCATTGTACCCTTGGACATGTTTTGCTCCTTTTTGAACCATCTCCATTGAAACCCCAGAGGGCAGGAAGCATGCACATGAAGCACATTTCCTCTTTTTTGAAACATATGCATGTCAAGGTTGAAAACCTTGGTTCTGTACCCTCGCTTGCAACTTGTCAAATCAACTTGAAAGCACAAACATCTTTTTTGTCCCTCTGCATGACTCTCGAAAGTCTCTCCACATGACGCACGAAAGTCCCTCGCAATGCCAGTGCTGCCATCCATGTACCCAAGATCGCACACCAGATTGCGGTGGCCCGCAGCCATACGCACAAGTAGCATTCCAACTGCACAATCCACCTGGAAAGCCGGTGCCGGCTTACAATCATCACAAATACATGCCATGTGATCAGTTTCAACGCTGCATGATGCCATGGTGCTGTATCTGTCAAAGAATCTCAAGTCATCACAAGAAGTTGCACTTGCAGAATGCAAAGCTTTTTCAAACTGCGTGTGCATTCGCATCTTTTGCTTCCCCGCAGCCTGGTCACAGGACCACTCTCTCGTGAGACACTTGGCTTTTGCAAGTCTTTCACACTCACTAGCAATGTCAATCAACGTCTTGCCCGTCCGGTTTCAGAGCTTCAAGCTGCTGGTCTTTTTCCAGACATGGTAACATGTGTTTTTAGGTTGACGTCAGGAAAAGGGGAAGGCTCAAAGCAGATGCGCAGATGGTTGAATTTCGTAATGGACCTTCATGCAAGCAGACAAGAGCTGGTTGAACCGGAGCCCTTTCATACTTGGATCCTGTTGCAGGTCGGATTCGATCCAATGCCTGCAGAAAATCGTTCCATAGACCCTTTCGAATTGGTTGGTACTCACATTACTTGAATCATACATACTCTATAATATATATATATATAATATAATATATATATATCATATGTCGTATGAGTTGTATCCACAACATTTTACAAAATGTTTTGTATGTGTTATTATTTGGTCAATGTGTTTAAAGCTCCGATACCACACAGTGTTGGTAAATCCTTATGACCTATATTCTTGTAGTATACCTAGTGCAAACATCTACATGCAGAAATACTCTATGGCAATCTAACCTTTCAATAGAAAATCATCTGTTATTTATTAATATTTATGAATATTCATAGATATTCCATGGATGTTACAGTGACATGGATATGTGGTGAGCGTCCCATCGCCAGGTGATTTCCCATTGCCAGGTTAGATTCGGCCGAGGCCAACCACGGACCAACCACGGACCCTCGGCTCGTTTCGGTCAACCTGCCAGCCTGCGAAAGCTGCGAAAGTGTCGTGGGGTTTGCATCACATCCAATCACATCCAATCACCATAATCACATATAATCACCAAACTGTTTCATGTAGCTGTGCCCTCTCCAAACTGTCAAAACTCAGTGGTTCTGGGGTGGTTCTCAGTAAGCGCAAAGTCTGAGTCTCGCATGCCTAGCAAAGGAGCTGCTTAGTCAGCAGCTGCAGGCAGCCCTGACGTGGAACAGGAGGTGTTTTTGTATCAGCAGAGGGTCCGTCCATACCACCAAACTATGGATACGGGTCGAAACCATCGGAACGGTCGAAAACCTGAAGGCCCCCTGTTTTCACACCAAAATAGCTCGTCTTCATGGATCTTCATTGCTAAAAACTTGATATAGTATTTTTTTTTTGATCCGTACCCAATTGGAACTTTTTCTGACAAGACATCTTGACAACTTCAGTCTGCATGAGAGGTGCAAGTTGGGCAAATCATCTACAGGGTTTCCGAATTCATCCAGAATATGGGTGTGTCATGTCTAAAAATGAGGTATACGGTATACCGGCTATACCAAATAATTATACCGGAATTATTGACCATTGGATTTAGGGACACCCAATTTTCAAACAAACCCAATCCAACCATATCAAACCCATATCAGCCCATATCTACATCACCTTCTGGGTGACACTCGAAGCGGCACCTCACTCTCCGGCCAACATCTCCCCGCCCCGCGGCCCGCGGACGCGAAGGAAACAATCAATTGCGAAGATGGTGTGACAAGTTTCCTGTGTGGATCATCTTTCCATACTTTTTTACAACACAAATCCGACAAAGTTGATGCCAAAAATGTCAACTTTAAAGAATTATGAGCTGCAAAAACGTCGTAACAAAATGCCAGGGTGTCAGAAGACACGCTTTGAGCAGGAAGCGCACCCTGTGAGATTCTCTTGCACTGCCACCAACGAAGAGCCAACCGGATCTTGATGGAGAGCCAACAAAAGGCACTGTTCTGGACAATATTTCCATAGAAAGGGGTGTGAAAACAACTGATGTCAACTAAAGATATTAGGAGAGTGAACAAAGCTTTAGGGTCGCAAAAATAGTGGCAGAATCCAATGTCTTTACATTGCTGGATTTTTGATCATTTCTCTAGTTGAAGCCTGCAATCCAAACAATGTGTCCAACATGTCCAACATGTCACGGGAGAAGGGTGTCAAAACCACACCGACAAGTGTGGCAAACCATTGGGGGAGATGCGAGAAATGATGAACGATGCTACAAAGTGTAAATACGAGAGGTGCGAAACAGCATTGGAAGAATCAATTTTGAGATGGTGTTGAGCCGATCGAAATGCTGTGACAAAGGAGTGTCAGGAGACTTTTGAGAGAAGAATTAGAAGAATGCTAGTGTCAGATTTTACTTAAAGTCAGTTCTAGAAGGAGGACTGGGAGAAGTGAAAGACCGTTGAAAGAGCAACTTGCAAGAAGTTCAAAAAGAGTACTGAGAGAAGCGTTGGAAAGAAGCGTTGTTCGGGAATGGAATATTGGGAGCGGAGTGCTAATATCGCAGTCAAAATTTCACGGGGAAAAACTCCTGCGGCGAAGTGTTGATGGAGCCCTGCAAAGCACTACTGGAAGAGGCATAATGAGGTCGACAGAGCGGGTCACACTGCTTTGGTTTCGATTTGATTCTGCACACTCAACTGCCATGCAAAAAAACTTCACCGCAGAATTGACCAAACCTGGGGGCCCACCCCAAGTGAAAAAATCTTTGATTTCGTCGATACAGTAAACCGCAAGAATCATGAAATGCAACCTCCAGTGACCTCGGATCCCCTAGGCTAACTTTCATGACTCGCACAGCCTTCTTTAGCAAGTTCATTGTTCAGGCAACCAGCCATGGCTATAAATAGCAGAGAGTTTCCACACCTTTTTCTCTGGCGCCAGAATAGTGCATAGAACGACTCTAGCGACACAAGATGTCGCTGCCCAACGCTGTCCGCGCGCGATCGCTTGCGCGATGGCACTGCCGTCCCCATGCGTGCCAGCCCATATCTCCCATTGCGGAGCAGTTGCTGCACCGACTGGCGCCTGCCGGATCAACTGAAATCTTTGTCTCAATGGCAAATGACACACATTGCCATTGACATATCATTCATATCATGCTCACATAATGACTGCAACAAGAATCTAAGCAACATATGTTCTGTTTGGTCGTGCACACTTCCTCATACCATTTCAGAATCCGACCTATCAAGTTAGCTGTATTCTGACCTTGCCCAAAGGCTAGCTAGTGCATCTCGAGCAGGATAGTTCTTCAGCTTACGCATATTTTCTTGCCAACAATAACATCCTCAAGCAATCTCAAGCAAATACAGCTGTCAGATATGCTGAGTTTTTAGACATGTTTAAACATAGAAAAACCTGCTCGCTTCCACCTTCGGAGGTCGCTTTAGGCCAGAATCCAAACGAATTCGCGTCGTTTTTGCAGGTTCAGCACATCTCCCTGAAGGAGGCGCCGAGAACTTGGACGGACCTCAGATGAAGTCCCGAATGCTTTGAACCTGGGCGAAGATGCGCGACCCCGAAGACCCACAATCGACTCACGCAACAACCAGCAAATTGGCGGGTCCTTTCTTGTATAATTCATATCATTTATATCACCATATCGAACATTATCTAGTCATCCAGTTTGGTGATCTAAACAATTTTGGGATTTTGAGCAATTCCTGTATCCTGTCGATGTGCTGGCTTGCCTTGATTTGGGTGTGAGTATATTATCTTTAAGCCATGTTGTACAAGAAAATGTATCATTGACAAACGTGCAAAAAAAAAAAATCTGGCTTGGGAAACTCAAAACTTGATATTTACCAATTTGATTCAATTTGATTCGGTTTGATTCAATTTGATTCAATCATCCCATGGATATCACAAGATCTACGATCTTGCATATCTCAAATTGATGTAGCAGTTGCGATCTAAGATCCCAACACATAGAGGGCAGCGACAGCTTCTCTGAAGCCACTCATCCTGATTTGAGTCGAACCATCCAGTCAGCAGTCCAAGAGAAATGGATGAATCTGGAATCTGAATGACTGAATGAATCCGACAACTGATTTGCTAAACTGCATGGCACCACACAACTTTCGAACCCCAAGTGACGCACTGCGCAACGTCTGTGGAACAGGTGTCCACATGGCAGCCTTCGGCGGCGAGTCGAAAGAGTCTGATGCGGACTGCGCAGCCAAATCAAGCACCAGGTTAGACCCCCCCCCTGCCTTCGTAAGACTTCGCCCTCAACATACTCGCACAGACACACTGCACAAGTCGCCTAGGAGCATCCAAAACAAAACAGTTGCAACTGCCATCGTCAAATCACTTGCTGATTCCATTCCTTGGTTTCAATAATAACTCTCCGGCAATAAAAAGTCAACCACTGGTCGAAGGAACAAACAAACACATTGATTTCAAATATTTCACTGGGTAAATTCAGCCAAGGCCGCTGCATGCTCTTCGGCCATCTCAGACCTTTCGAGCTTCAGCGCTCCACTCAGGATGCAACCCCCAGCATCTCTGGATCTGGAGACACAGGCCTGAACGCTAGAACTTGCAAGGCGTAGATCTCTTCAGAACGAGCAGCCTGGCAGCGATCTAGGGTATATTCCAAGCATTCAACAGCTGCGAGCAGGTCAAAACCGACAAGATCCGACAAGAAATCGCGTTCACGTTCTTGGGCAAAACGGCACTCATCTGCTTGTGGCCCAAACATCATCTGGTCCCTGCCTCAACCTTTGGAGGACCTGCAGGACTAGCAGATGCGAAGGTGACAAGGGAGACCCGGATCACTGAGTTTCTCACCTTCTGGAACAGCATCGCCCTGACAGTTCCCCATCAAGCATAGCAAAGAGAGGTGAAAAAACGGCAGCGAGAACTCACCTCACATTTACATCTGCTACCTAGACCTTCAAATGAGCCACTAAAATGGGTACTGTATAGTATTTACCTACAGTACCCCAGAAGTTGAATATGAATACTTTCAGGCATTGTTGTGGGTCACTTCAGGGTCAAGGTACAACCAAAGGGTATTTTCTTTCAGATAGCTATGATGGCCATGTCTACCAAGGGGGCACAACATGGCACGACCTTCATTCTACAAGATGAACCTGCCAAGGCCAAAAGTGACTCCAATATGACCTGAGAAAAACGCCTTGTACTGGCCTCAAAGTCACCCCATTCTGTAATGGGATCCATATGGGGGGTTCCCAAAATCCAAAGCTAAATATATATATATATATATATTATATATTATATATACATATATAATTATAATATATATATATATATGTAGTGATAAATTGCGTTTCATGATCTTTCTGCGGGTTACTATACACTATACAGTACAATTTCTGGGGCTTGGTCGGCCATGAGGCCGCTAGAAATTGTCCAGATCAGTTGGTGATTGAGCTGCCCTTCGGACAAAAGGCAAGATGCCACGCCAAGTCGTTTTACTGTACCAGGTGGGAAACTGGAAAATAGATGAGATGTTGAGATGCGAATAACTGCCAGGCCATGCGAAATGAGCCATGAGGATCCCCACGTTGAAACGATCATTTCACAAGCTCCCAAAAAAGATCACTTTGAACCGCCAGGAGGGTTGTTCTTCCATCATTTCTTACTAATTGAAATGCCAGGACGGCAAGTCAAACCGCATTGTACTCGACAATTGGAGGGTAAATTCCTGAACCTATCCGAGACAAATTCTGAAAATAGCTAAACTTTGATGCTTGCGCAGAGTTATTTTATCCAGCCACGAAAGCTGCCCAACTGCCCAACCACCCCGCCTGCAAGCACATCCGGAAGCAAAGCATGGCGCCGACCTCAGTCGTGGCGCAACGGAAGTTGCGCCAGGAATTCTTTGGATCGAAGCAGATTTTGTATCTTTTTGCCAATCTGCTCCCTGAAATGACTGATATGCATTGATATGCATTCTCTAGTTTCTTGGGATTTTCAGCTTGATTGGGGTGTTCGTGACGATGAACTCTTTGCATTAGAAAATCATGTCTTATAATCAGCATTAGGAAATATCATGGCCCAATCATGGCCCAACATGGCACACAGCGCTTCACTTTCCTGAACCAAGGGCAGTGGGCATCACATTCATCAAGGCCCCAGACAGCTCGGGCAAAGGCCTGCCCAATCACGGCCACAGTCATCCTTCGCAGGGTGCACTGTCCAAAAAATGATGATTTCACCTATGCGTGACCTTGCCAGCAAAGGATTGCTACAAAAGGAGATTAGACAGATTTCAGCTCCAGTCCTGTGCGTTTCCATGCAAGACTCGAAGTCAGAGTTCAAGACCCAAACAATGCCCAAAACGAACCAGCCGTACCTGCACAGCAAGCAATACCGAGCAAGCATACTTTGGATTTTTCAAGCTCTAACAGAGATATTTATATATACATATATATGTTAACTTGCATGGAATCAGGTCTAGACTCAAAGTCATCGTTCCGCTGCAGAAAGTCTAAGGAAGTCAATGTGAAAGCCTGAGTTGTTCTGAGTTGTTGGGTCCAGTGCCGGTCACGTGAAGAGCGAGATGTTTTTGCTGCAACGCCATGCCAAAGAAGAAGTGAAGCGCTGCACTTCTGCCTGGCAAATCCAACAAGTTGGAGCAACGCTTCGCCGCTTCATCAAAATCATCAAGAGGAATCTGTCCAGCTACAAAAGCCTAATTGATTCATGGACACTTATGGAATGAGGAGCTTCAGCCGAGCTTCCCCCCGATTCCCATCCTGGGAGCCGCTGGGAGCCGACTGTACCCAGTCTTTATGGATTGTAACGCTACCTGCAGCTCGACATTCCCCTGGTTCAGAGGAAGGCGGTTGATGCGCCACAATGTCACCTCAGAATGTGGCTGAAACTTTGCACTGGTCAGCAATAAAATCGGATGTGTCAGGAAATCAACCACCACAACATTTGGAATGTCCGCCATTTTGTTTCCTTGTAGTTTTTGAGCAGCCAAACTGGCATGAGATAGGTTGAACTCCACCATTGATCCAAAACAGAAATACATAATGGGCCTGTCTGAAAATACAGTATCACAAAATTCCACGGTTGAGCATCATTTTCCCATATGTTCCAAGTTGAATGAATTGCCTTTTCGGGTAATTAAACTCAATTTTGGGCAAGCCCGCGTGCATTAAGATTTGGAGACCGCTGGAGCCATCACCCACGCAAGCACATTTCCAACACGAACCGATGGATGACTCTGGCCCTCTTGGGGTGTTCCACAATCTTTGCAAAGTTGAGTGCCATACATTGCCATCCTATGTCTTGGAACTTGGCCATCCAGTGCCGGGGAAAACTGAGGCCGGGGCAAAGCGTACTGGCAACTGCAGTTGCTGAAGGGTCACATAGAGCAGAAGCCACCACCTCGCAAAGTACGGTCAGGCTGAAGGAACCCTGCGCTTCTCTGCCTGATACCCTGTTTCACAGCGAAAGTCAAAGCAATAGACAATTGCCATGTTCCAGCAAGTGATTGCACAACAGCGCAGCGAGGCCAGTTGCCATATCATCTGTCAATTTGTTCTTACTTTCTATTCAACATATAACATATTCAACATGTTTTTAATGCTACCTTCCTTTCACCTCCTGCACTGGTGCCTCAAGGGGCGCTGACAGCTGCAACTGCTGGACCAAAAGAAGTAAAGGAAGATCCAACAAAGGGCACATACGACCTCGAGGCAAAAAAGGGTAGGTGATGGATGTGATGGTCCGGAAAGAGTGAAAAAATGACCCGTAAATCTTCGGTTCGTCCCAAAGTCTGCTGCCAATCTTGAGCAATTTCGGCCCCCAGCCAAGCTTCCAAAACTTCCAGAGAGTAGCATGATGCGCATGAAGCGCAAAGCTGCTACTGGCTGCTGCCGAACCTCGTGCACTTGGCACAATAATCAATAATCTCTTGGGGATGACTGCACGACGTCATGACTCCGATAGATCTAGCAGTCTTGGAAAACGCAAATATTTCTAGAGTGCCTCTTCCAAAATCATTTTGTGACGAAATTTGTTGATTTCATGGAACAATGCAAAATAATGCAAAGGCTTCCGAGGACGACACTGTTTCCACCAATGGATCTTCGTGACGACTTTCTGTGTCAAAGAAGGCCACCGCAGCCTGCCAAACACGTCGAAGTCAAAACAAACATCGAAATCAGCCAATTTGTCGAGAAACAACGAGAACGAACATTGACACAACATTGAAAATTGCATTTGGATAAATTCAATGTGATGTAGAGTATGCTGCTGTGATTTTGCAAGGCCTCAATGAATTTTTGCCACCCTCTCGCAGCACACCTAGGCTAAAATAAATTGCAATGATTTGGGTTGGAAAAAGTGTCACAAAATTGGAACGTCCAACCGCGGTAAAGAAAAACTGAAAGTTGCATGCCTGCAATGGACCCTTGCACGCACAAGAAAATGCTAGCCGCTAATAACATGTGTCTCACACGGACTCACACGTGTCCCAAGTTTGTGACTCGCACGTTGTGTGTGTGTGTTGCAGTTGTAATGCAAAAAATATCTACAAAACCACCATCAATAGTCACCCAAATCAAAGTCACACCATCAAACAGTTGAAAGTTCATTCTCACAACTTTACACAAGACCGCAGGGTGTTTCTGTGCAGATAGAGCGCTTCAATTTTGGGACACACTGATTCCAAAGTTTCAGACTGCCACGGAGATGGGTTTGTTCCGAGACAAGTCAATACAAAACACCATCGCACAAACGAGAGGGCGCCCAAACCAAATGTCAGGCCACAAAATTCCATCATTGCAAGAGAAAAACAGCACCAATTTGGCAGCACTCAACACACCAACCATCAGATTTCTTGAAGACCATTTGTGTCAGACAAACCAAAAACAGACGCTGGTCATCGTATTTTCAAAGAAATCGGCCACCAGCCCACTTCCATTAAAAATAAACAACTACAATTTGCTATCTGGTACCGAACGAAAACAGTTTTTCGCCCTCTACACCAGCTCAGATCAACACGATCGATCTCTTTGTCGTTCACCGACATTCCGATCTGCAGGTGATGTGTTTCATGACAAAATTGTGCGAATATGCCGCAAAATTCAACCGTTTGCATTTCATATCCCAAATTTGAAATCATCTATGGCTAGGACAATCGGGCAATCACTGTTTGCTCAACATCAAAAGCCAACCAACACCTTGTCGCTCTTCAAGCGTGGCAAGCCGCTGTCGCAAACCATCAGCCTTACAATCAGATTTGATGCGGATGCTGCTAACCCAAATGGGTGGGATTGAAGGGAAAAAAAATTGCACCCAAATGGCCAATGCAATGGCAAGAACAACGATAAACCAATGGATTTGAGGGGTATCCAATGCTCAGACAAAACCCACATGATAACATGTAAATACCAACATAAACTCCAACATAGTTATCCTGGCATCCCCCCTCCCTGCCTCATCATGGTCAACAATGCTCATGGATGCCGTCCACTAACATCTAATCCAGAAAAAACATGTGAAACCCTGCTGTGATGTGCTCTTGACTCCTGACCATGGTTTGGAAACCACAAGTGTGTTAAAAGGGCGGTGTTTCTGATTTTGTTCCATGCTATACATTCACTTGTGAACCAAAATGCCAATTTATTCGTTCGCACACATTCCTGTTGGATTGCGTTACACCGTCATTGGGCATAGAAGGGCCAAGTGTTGTAGGGTGCACAACACATTGATTTTTTTCTGTCTGGGGCGTTTTTTCCTTGTTATTTGCTGCATGTTGGAACTAAGATTGTCATTTGCTGCATTTTGGAGTTGGAGTCTCTCATCCGCGCGCTACTTGCAGCATCTTGTAATTAAAATCGCGACTTTGGACGGTAGGTGCAACATTTTAGATTGTGTGTCTTTTGTTGGCAACACAAAAAAACGTAGTGTTTTGGAAGCAGCCAGCACCATATTATTTGTATCACCTCTACTGTGATGTGTAACATTTTGGCCAAACAATGTGCGTGATTTGCATGGTACTAGCCACATATTGGAAGATGAAACATGTTTTCGTTGTTGTTGTTTGATTGCTTTTCCTTTGCTGATAGCACATTGGCTGAATATTTGCACTTTTTTTCCCCTCGACGACAATCGCTTACATCCGCCCAAAAGTTTAGTGAATGTGTAGGCACTTTAGGGTTCCTTCTGAGTTGTTTTTTTTTCAAACGTTGGCTTAGTGTGCGTTTGGATTAGGTTTGGCTGACGGTTTTTTAGGGTTGGTTTCTAATTCCCCGCCTGCCACGTGAAAGTTGTTAGATTTTATCTCAGCTGCCCGCCGCCTTCTCCTCCTCCTCCTCCTCCTTCTCCTCCCGCTCCTCCTTGCCAGCTCCAGGTCGCAGTGGGCACTGCCGGGCCTCATCTGCGAGCTCCAGCGAGCTCCAGATCGCAGTGGGCGCTGCCGGACCTGCTCCAGATCTCCCAGCGGGCACGGCCGGACAGCCGCGAGTGCCCGATGGCAGGGGGCACTGCCGGACCTCAGCAGCGACACTGCTCCAGATCGCAGTGGGCACTGCCGGACCCCAACCGCTAGCTCCAGATCGCAGTGGGCACTGACGGACCTCAATGCCAGGTAGGGTGTCAGATAGAATGCCAAATAAAATGCCAAATAATATCATGCCAGAAAGAATGTCTGAATATATGTCAGCTAGAATGCCAGATAAGATGTCAGATAGAATGCCAGATAAAACGTCGGAATATATGTCAGAAAGAATGTCAAAATATATGTCAGATAGAATGCCAAAATCTGTAATCTGTATCAGATAGAGTGCCAACTAGAATGTCAGAAATAATGTCAGAATAATTCAGAATATATATCAGATAGAATGCCAGAACATATGTCAGATAGAATGCCAAATAGAATGTCAGAATATATGTCAGATAGAATGCCAGAACAAATGTCAGATAGAATGCCAGAACATATGTCAGATAGAATGCCAGATAGAAAGAATGTCAAAATAAATGCCTTGAAATGCCATGGTGGGGATCACTCGAAGCAAAGTATTTTTTTCGGGGTGGCTCGATTTTTTTGAAATTGGTTTAGGTCTTATTTCAGGGGTGGTTGAAATTCGTCTACACCACTTTTATAATAAACTCTGTTTAGAATCGGATAAAGACACGTTTAGGGAGTCCGATTAGGGCACGTTTAGGGATACAATGTGTAAACACGTTACTATATCTATATTATACTATACAATTTTTATTGGTCATGAAAACCGCACATCTCTGCAACGTATGTGGGCAAACATGACGAATGCGCTGCACGCATGGTCATGGCAAGTCATGCGCGAAGGAACTGCTGGCAGACACGCTTTTCTGCTTGGACCACAAAGCCTAGTGAGTGCGCTTATGTGATTTTCACATGACATGAAATGTAATCCAAATGACACTTGATGCCAATCTGAAATCTCGTTGACTGCGTGTCATCATTGCACATGGGCCTTAAACGCTGCCTCGCCGCCTCCAAAGGGTTGCGCGCCACCAGAAAACTTTCACACTGCACACTCCTCCTCAGCACGGTGGACTCCGTGGACGCTTGAACCACTGGGTTGCTATCAGTTTTCACCATTGCACGTTGACGCGCCTCACGAAGAAACTGGTCCTGATCCATCTCGGACTTGCCTGAAAGTTTAACTCAAAAGTTCACTGTGCGGAATGCTGCGTTCCCAATTTGCAAACCATTTGAGCTTTGCGCTTTTGCGCATCAGGCATTATGTTGAAAGGGGTTGGCCCGCATTCCCGGGGACTCAATGAGCACTTTGGTCCTCGGTGATCACATTCCCGGACAGTCAGAAAAACACCGTAAGAACCCAAAATGGGCAATCATCCATTTGGCATTGGAAGTTCCCATGCGTCCTTTGGATTGCTCCTCATAAGATCTATACCTGGCAATTGTCACTGGATTGGCACCATTGCGCTCTGAACGTTTGGCAAGCATTGCAAATTACTCACAGGCTCGGTGGAACACTCGACGTCTGGTTTCGGGGTCCCTCATTAAACCACGTTTCAAAACATCAAGCAAAGCCAAGATTGAACCCTGCACTTTTGCTGCATCTGACCAATCCTCCTCGGCCAAAACCACGTTGAGTTGGCCACGAAGGTCTTCGACCATCGTTTCAAGTTCACCAGGAAAGTTCACATTTTCCTCAAGTTGTTCACCATGTCTGACTCACCACCCTCTGCATGTCCAAGCTTAGGGTCGTGGACATCATCAACAACTGGAGGGTCACAGTGTCATCTCCAGCTCTTGCGAAACCATGCCTCTGGTGTCACCTCGGTTCACCTGCTCCTTCTAACATTCAAATTTGATCTCTAAGTGGCGAGATTTCCTTGGGATGTCCATATTCTTCAACAATTTTAACCTACTCCCGCAATCTGAATAAAGAGCCTAAATTAAAATCAAAACAAATGAAAATGCGATCTCATTCTGGACCCCATTTTGGGGGGCCAGGTTTGCCACGCACCAACATGAGCATGAATGTCAACACATGTTTTTTTCCTCCTTGTGCGTCCCAAGGCCGGTTGCTACAGTCGAGCTCCCTTTATGGCCGCCATGTTTTTACTGGTTTTTTGGATCTCGTTTTGGCGGCCATGATGAAGCAAGGTTGTTGGCAGGCGCACTTCACCAAGGCCTGCCCGAGGCCAGGCCTCGGACGCAAAACGAATTGGCACGAGGACAAATCGAGTCTCACGGGGACTCGAAACTGGATAATAATAGTGTTGGAGTCCCATGGCAATGGTGTTGGTGTGGCTATGGGCAAGTGTGGTTCCTGTAGAATTTTAAGCCGCAGCTGGCGCAAAGAAAGGGCCTCAAGGCTATGAAAGTTGCAGCAGAAACAGATACAGTATGCAATGGAATTCG
Source organism: Symbiodinium sp. clade C Y103 (assembly GCA_003297045.1). Lineage (NCBI taxonomy): Eukaryota > Dinophyceae > Suessiales > Symbiodiniaceae > Cladocopium > Cladocopium sp. clade C. Next base: position 100,786 of record BGPT01001503.1, read on the forward strand.
TAGCTACATGCTTGGTTAATTTTTCAACAATCGTTTGCAAACTTACATCAGTCAACCTTGTTCGCCTGATGTGATCCTCCATGTCCGCAAAATTGACAACAAACCAAAGCAAACTCGCCAAAATGTTTTCCACAAATTGGCGCGAAAGAAGCCCCCCAGTTTGGTGGGTCAGAAAATGACATTCCAAATGGCGGGCCATTCTCTCGCCCATCATATCGATTTCTTATCGCCAAGCGGGAATAGTACCACATTTTGGATGTCATTTTCTGACCCCAAAAATGGGGGTTTCTTTCGCACCAATTTGTGGAAAACATTTTGGCGAGTTTGCTTCGGTTTGTTTGCAATTTTGCGGGCATGGAGGATCACATCAGGCGAACAATTCTTAAGGTTGACGGATGCAATTGCTGAAAGATTAACCAAGAATGTGTATAACTACAAATTCCATGACATATTGGGGAAGCCCTTCATGCGGGCCCAGTTTCTAACCTGTTTTTGGCCCTCATTTCGGGGGTGTGAATGTTGCCAAATACCAAGCGTTGGCTGTTTCATGTTGAACGCGGTGTGTTTGCGCGGAAGGTTCTAGTGAGGCCCGAATGGGCGAGACTAAAAGATGGCCTGCTTTGAAGGGCTGGATGTGGGCCTCAACTTGGAATACTGAGGTCTGAGGCGGATGCGCTGTGAAATTCCACACCTACCATGGGGGTCCCTTCTGGCATATACCTTGTTTTTTCATGTTTTTTGGATCTGATTTTAAGGATCTGGGCAAAAGTTTTCACATCGAAACTTGAAGCATTTGGCTGAGAAAAATAGTGGGGAAGCCCAAATGAGCGATACCAACAAATGGATTGCCTTGAAGGGCTTAAAATGGGCTTCAACTTGGAGGTACTGACGGCCACAATGTCCATATATAAAATTGAATGGAAGCAGCAGGTAAACGAAAAGATGCCCCCGCGCACTTGCAGGCTCGATTACCCCTCCTATACGTCCCAGTTGCGCCCTGCCAGTCCGCGTCTACCTAGGTTCACGGCTCATATTTCGCCGTGTGTCAAAATGGCCATCGCATCATGTTCTTGGTTCAACAAAAGCATCGCAATTCCATTGGTTTCTATGTTTTCATCATCATCCACCTGTGCGAAAACGCCTTTTTTGGTCTTCTGCAAAATGCGGGTCAACTATTGTGCTTCACCAAATTTTTAACAATTGTCGCAAAGATTGGACAGCAGTTAAGTATGTTAAGTGTCCTAAGTTGCTTCTCCAAGCCCATGCATGAACTTGGCTTTCAAAGAAAGGACTCAAGGCTTTCGTGAATGGATCTTCAGCAACTCTTTCTGGGGGAGGTAAGTTTTGAGTGCTTTCCAACTACGTCCACATACTACGGTCCTTTTATGATGACGTACCACATAAAACAATATCCCTTCTGGTGACGTAACATGACTCTTCCACATAAAATAGCAACCCTTGTGGTGTGTGTCAAGACAAATTTCATTGAACATGCAACTTGTACTTGAAGGTTTTGCCCTCCCACCCCACCCCACCCCAACCCCAGACCATGATCACGTACCATGATTCTTCCAGGTAGAAGAACAACCCTTCTGGTGTGTGTGTGTGTGTGTGTGTCAAGAAAAGTTTCATTGAACATGCAACTTGTACCTGCACGTTATTGCCCCCCACCCCACCCCACCCCATCCCACCCCACCCAGACCATGATAACGTACCATGATTCTTCGATGAAAAAACATCAAAATATGAAAACATGCCTATTTTCACACGGCGAATTATGAGCCGTGGTCTAACTAGGTGATTACGCCCCTTGCAAGCGCGATTACGCCCCTCCTGCGTCCAGATTACGCCCCGCCAATCCGCATCTCATTACGAGAGTATGCCCCTTGCAGTCGCGATTCCGCCCCTCCTACGTCGCGACTACGCCTCGCCAATCCGCATTTAATTACTGGGGAGGCCCACTCTGAGGGGTCCATTATTTGTAGGGGTTTTCAAGGCTGAAAGTCAGTTTGCTCAAAAGAGCAGAAGCGGACCTACCTGCAGCTTCTAGTTCAAATAACTGGCTTGCCAATCTCTAGGCCATGGAACAAGTCAGCAAAGCTCCCTTCCCCCCATAGACTCTTAACGCCATAAACTTTTCATTGCTTGGCAACTTCTGGCGGAGTAGCTTCAGTCCGCAATAAACAACAGTGTATTATAAATGGCGAAAAACTACTCCGCTCATTTCGTAGCGCGATAGCCACACTTTTGTGCCCGCTCTACTCCGCAAGCAGGCTACTCTGTAACTACTCCGCATCATTTTGTATTGGGAATCAAACGCATGCCACGCAAGGAAAACTACTCCGTGCGGACGCTCACCAAAGTCAGGTGTATGATCTTTGGGCCTGATATAAACAAGAGCATTTTGTCATGCGTTTTACAATGCATTACTTGCGCAGCGGGGGCAGGTCTCAGACGCAAACAGCAAACTTTCGGAATGTACATGGCAACTATTCCACATCAAACAATTGCAAACTTCAAGCGCTNCTCAGACGCAAACAGCAAACTTTCGGAATGTACATGGCAACTATTCCACATCAAACAATTGCAAACTTCAAGCGCTGACTGCAGATGTCTGATCATCAATCCCGGACATGTCAGCAAGGTAGACTAACAAACACATGGCTTGCAAACGTTTATCACAGCACCTCCGGCACGACGCAGCATTGAACGAAGAACAACGAATGCTTCAAGAAACGCAGGCGTTCCTTGTAGCAAGGGTAAATGCTTCAAGGAGTCCCTTTCTTTGACTTCTTCGTCCACAGACCATTTATAACATCACATTGTTACATTATTTCACACCTGCATCACTTCGACAACACGTTGCAGCCTTGCAGATGATCAACTTGTTAAGGTACGCCAAGGTTCTTCCACAACGTCATTCTCAGCCTTGCAAATCCCTTCAAGTAAGGCATTGTAAAACGCATGACAAAAATGCTCTTGTTTATATTAGGCCCAAAGATCATACACCTGACTTTGGTAAGCGTCCTTTTTTTGCTCGGAATAAGCGCACGCTGGCATAAGGCCTGTGTCACTTGTCAATGGAAATAAACAAAAATGAAACGAAAAATTGAAACGACCAAGCGCTGACTTTGGCAAGTGTCCGCACGGAGTAGTTTTCCTTGCGTGGCATGCGTTTGATTCCCAATACAAAATGATGCGGAGTAGTTACGGAGTAGCCTGCTTGCGGAGTAGAGCGGGTTTTTCGCCAATTATAAAATACACTATTGTTTATTGCGGACTGAAGCTACTCCGCCAGAAGTTGCCAAGCAATGAAAAGTTTATGGCGTTAAGAGTCTATGGGGGAAGGAGGCTTTGCTGACACCTATCGGCTTGTCTCATGGCCCAGAGAAGAACAACGAATGCTTCAAGAAACGCAGGCGTTCCTTTTAGCAAGGGTGAATGCTTCAAGGAGCCGCTTTCTTTGACTTCTTCGTCCACAGACCATTTATAACATCACATTGTTACATCATTTCACACCTGCATCACTTCGACAACACGTTGCAGCCTTGCAGATGATCAACTTGCAAAGGTACGCCAAGGTTCTTCCACAACGTTGTTCTCAGTCTTGCAAATCCCTTCAAAAACCGGACCCTACAAGGGGGGTCTCTCCAGTACGCGGTTTCTTGCTTTGGACGTATACTGAAATATGTTGGAAGTACACCAACTACTAAGGAGGCTTCTGTGCCACAGCGCCCGTTTCGCAGATGTTTTACGGACCAGATTTTGGAGCTGCTGATGTGCGAAGCTTAGATGCCTGGAGGTAGGTCTGGAACGTGCTTGTTCCAGTGTAAAGCAGGGGCCGTTATCCAATAGGTTGTGCTTGTTGCATTTTTCACGGGCCCTGCTGGCGCAAGAGTGATGCTTGTATTCTGTTGTGCCTGCACATTGGGGTTGAGCTCTGCGCCTCAAGCAAGCTCCTTGAGGCGCTGCAATGAATGAAAGCCTAGCAAAACTTTGTGATTTTGTCCGCCGCTGAGCATTCAGACCTGTTTCCAGTCGTTTTCCAATCGTTATTCAATCGTTATTCCAGTCGTTATTCCCATCGTTATTGCTATCCCCCACATTTTTCCCAGTCGTTATTCCAAAACGCTTTTAAAAGATTTTGGAACATATTTAATTGTTTTTGATTGAACATCCGATTTTGCTGTGCCTGCTNNNCTGCTACGGTTTTGAAAATAACGATTGGAATAACGACTGGAATAACGACTGGATAACGATTGAATAACGATTGGGAAGACATGTGGAAAATTGGCATTTGCCTGCATTCAGAGTGCGCTGCTAGCTTCTTTGGTTTACCTGGATGGGTCCAGACAAAGGAGGCTGGGACACGCTTTCCCCGCTTGTTGTGTTTGGATCANTGTGTTTGGATCAGCTAAGTGCTGAAAAAGTCACAAGTCGGCTTGGAATGAAATAGCTTGCAGGGATGCAAGCAGGAGGTGATGGTCTTTTTGATGACGATACTATCTTGGTGGGCGTTAGCTAAAAATCCACAGAAGGAGGCGAATGTGAGTTTGGGACATTTGTACCCGACCATGGTTGTTTTCTTCCACGTGGGGATTTTGTTTGCCTCCCCACCACACCTCCACATTTCAACGTTGTTTGCTGCAGGGGGACGCATCGGTTAAATTGGAGATGGTTGGAACCATTGTCGGTGCGGTTGGTTGGCTGCTTGCGCGCAAACAACATTGAAATTGGGGTACGCGGGGGTCGAAATAAAAACGCTTTGGCATCNAACTTGGCAAGGTGAGTTTTTCAGGTGTCGTTGACGGGCCCAATTTTGGATCCATAATTTGGCTGAAAAACGGGGTCGTCGCTGCAGGGCCTCCGCAGTTTATTTCCGGACGGATTCTTGCATCAGGCCCAAAGATCATACACCTGGCTTTGGTAAGCGTCCGCACGGAGTAGTTTTCCTTGCGTAGCATGCGTTTGATTCCCAATACAAAATGATGCGGAGTAGTATGTAGTAGCGTGTTTGCGGAGTAGAGCGGGTACAAAAGTGTGGCTATCGCGCTACGAAATGAGCGGAGTAGTTTTTCGCCAATTTGAAATACACTGTTGTTTATTGCGGACTGAAGCTACTCCGCCAGAAGTTGCCAAGCAATGAAAAGTTTATGGCGTTAAGAGTCTATGGGGGGAAGGGGGCTNNTGAACTAGAAGAGCTACAGGTAGGCCCGCTTCTGCTCTTTTGAGCAAGCTGATTTTCAGCCTTGAAAACCCCTACAAATAATGGACCCCTCAGAGTGGGTCTCCCCAGAATGTACATCCAAATGTGCTTGTAAATGCAACGCATGCAGCAAGTACATGCACATCATCCAAAAAATATGTTCTCTTCAATCTCATAGCCAAAACGACTCGCACCGACAGGGAAAAGTCCAAAAACATCAAATGATATCTCATTCGTCACTTTCAACCCATTGTTCTGCATCATATCCAGAGCCTCGCATAAAGANACTCGCACCGACAGGGAAAAGTCCAAAAACATCAAATGATATCTCATTCGTCACTTTCAACCCATTGTTCTGCATCATATCCAGAGCCTCGCATAAAGAGCAACATCCCAACACCATGTTGGGCCGCTTGTCAGCAAAACTAGGACACGTAGCACACGTCCAGACCATAAAATCTTGCATTTTGTATGGAAATCTTACAAATCTGACATTTTGTATGGAAAGCTTACATTTTGTATGGAAATTTCACATATTGTGTGGAAATCTCACATTTTGTATTGAAATCTCACATTTTCTACGATTGCATTTTGCATCGAAATCCTACGAACATGACAATTCGTATGGAAATCATATATTTTGTATGGAAATTTCACATTTTGTATGGAAATCTTACAAATTTCAAATTTTGTGTGGAAATCCTACATTTTGCATGGAATTTCACATTTTGTATGGAAATTTCACATTGTATGGAAATCTCACGAATCTGATATGTTGTAAGGTCATTTTACATTTTGTATGGAAGTCTCACATTTTGTATGGTATGGTTCTTTTTGTGTGGAAATCTTACATTTTTGTGTGGAAATTTCACATTTTCTATCCAAATTTCCAATTTTTTGAGGAAATCTTACGAAGCTGACATTTTAAGGAAATTTCACATTTTGTATGGAAATGCACATTTTGTAGGGAAATCCTGCATTTTGTTTGGAAACCTCATGAATCTGAGATTTTGTTTGGAAATTTCACATTTTGTATCGAAATCTCCTATTTTGTATGGAAATCTCCCGTTCTGTGTGATTACCCTTTTTGTATGGAAATTTGAGGAAATTTCACATTTTGTATGGAAATCTCACGAATCTGACATGTTGTAAGGACATTTCACATTTTGTATGAAAATCTCACATTTTTTGTTTGTTTCTGTTCCGTTTCATTCAATTGATAAGTGACACAGGCCTTGTGCTAGCGTGCGCTTATTCCGAGCAAAAACAAATCACATTTTGGATGGAAATCTCACGACTCTCAAATTTTGTACTGGGGAGGACCGCTTCTTGGGTCCAGAAAGCGAAGGTGTTTACGACCCGAAAATGAGGTTGTTGCAGTGATCATCTTGCCAAAAACGGGCGCAGCTGTAACAACAGCAGTGCTCTTTCAAGCCCAACAAAAAGCCAGAATCCCTTCCTGCGTGAATGGGGAACACGGTTGCTGATGGAAGGCTCCCAGCCTCGCTTGAACCACAAGAGAGCATGTTGCCAATCTTTGCACAATCGCCATGTTGTTTGGGTGTTGTTGTCGTAGGCTTTCGCAGCATGGCGTGGGCAAGGTGCTCATTCT
>BGPT01001503.1:108174-129720 GCA_003297045.1 Symbiodinium sp. clade C Y103
CAAGACGGAAAACATCGGTTTTACCACAGTTTTGCGAAGGTTTTGCCATCCTTTGTTGCGGAGTCTTGCCGGAGTCGGACGGAGTCGCCACACCTTCTAGAGCTTATTTACAATGGGGAAAGGTTCCAGCTTTGTGATTCGAGGCGACTCCGCAAGAAAGATCAGGATGCAAAAGATGATGTCATTATATCATTCGTNTGTGATTCGAGGCGACTCCGCAAGAAAGATCAGGATGCAAAAGATGATGTCATTATATCATTCGTTCGATTTGTTCGATGCTCATTTCTGGGGCTGGAAGGGCATGTAGATTTTGGACCTGCAAAGGTGGTCCTCCCCAGTTCAGCTTAGGTTTGGGTCATCCTTCCTGTTCTTTCTGATGTCATTGTTTCTGGGGAAATCTTAAAGCGGTTGGATGCGTTCCGAAATTCATGTCGCAACCGCAACCCCAGAAAAAGGGTTGCCGCATGCTCCAGCTTTTGGATTTGGCGCGCCCGTTTTTGGTCTCGCACGCTATTAAAATGGAAATTGAAATCAGCCCGGGAATGGCTTTGTCTGAAGCGAATACTGGTAGTGTGTGGCAACCCCTTTTTTGGCATTGTGGAACCTTGCGAGCTGCTGGAGACATGAACCTTTTCGCACGATGCAATTGGATCGCATTAAGATATTTGTTTGCATGGTAGCAGCAAGCTTTCAACGCAACTGTAGTCATGCAATGAAAAGCATGGAGCTGACTATCTTTAGAATGCTTTTGTGATGCTTGGGTTTGTGTTTTGGATGGCATTAATGCATGTGTTCAATTCGACGAGGATTGCGTGTTTGTTTGTGTTAGACCCATTTCATTGATGTGAGCTCCGATGTGCTGTGAATGTGTTTGCAAATTTTACATGCAGAATACGGCGTGGAAATTTCAACATGGTTCATGACTTTTCAAATGGATGTCATTCGGATAGGCTTGCAGAACCGCGTGTGATTGCATGGCGTGTGGCACTGTGTGGCACGTTGTTTTGCAAAATTGTCGTTGTCATTGAAAAGACTTGTTTTGCGCCATGCCCATGTGACAATTTCATGCCCCACCCTTTTACCCCCTTAGACTCTTAGCGCGCAAAGAAAAAATCAAGAGCTGAAAAGATGGCGGGGTAGAAGATGCCCGGAGTAATTCATTTTAGCAGCAAGCAACACTGTATTTTTATTCCGGGGGAAATTATTTCGGTTGTGCGAAGAACATCGTTTTGTGTTTCCAGCGCGCGTCTGTGTGAAAATTACTCCACCGCCGCGCTATTGGAGGAGCGATGAATTTCTTTTTAAAAATTACTCCGCCACATTTGCAACTTCTCATGTTTGCTGTTTCTTCGACAAACGCAAGTCCAGTCAGCTTGCAACAACATTTCTTTACAAGGATGTTAAAATGCACCAAGATAGAACCATTTCAGTTTGTTTTCCAAGCTAACAACTGATTCGAGCCATGACCTTCAGCTGCGGATCAAACATCTTCATTTCGGGTAGTGTGTGTTGTGGATCTTATTTTTTATCAGAACCCATGCGCTTTCTTTGAAGCAAAGCAACTGATTCCTTATCCGCCATGTCTACAATACGAAGACATTGCAGGAGTCTGACAGAAGCGAAGATGACCTTTCTTTTGGCATTGCGTTCCATTTGCACGCGGTTTCAGCAAAGTATCTGCCAGCTTCAGGTCGGGGTTGCTAAACTCATCAGGAAGCAATGTGACAAGCTGCAAGCAAAGGTTCGTGCAATCCTTGAAAAATAAGCCAAAACGGGGTCTGAAATCTGAAGCAAAAACCGGAGCCCTTACAAAGGGCCTCCCCAGTGCGCCGGCGCAGGTTCTGATGTATGACTGGCGCCAGGAGCTTTGCCAGTCATGGGAAGTCTTGCGCACAACACTTTGACAGTTCCGATTCAATGGAAACAGGCCCGGAATACGAAAACTTTCAAGAGCGCGCTGCAAAATTTAAAAAAAATACAGCCGGAAGCGGGCCCCATTTTGGGGTCCAAAAAGCGGACCCCAAAATGGGTTCCACCTAGCGCGTTGTATTCAAAATTAATTGGACAGCAAAATATGGACCCCATTTTGCGGTCCGCTTTTTGGACCCCAAAATGGGGTCCGCTTCCGGCTGTATTTTTGCAAATTTTGCGGCGCACTCTTGAAAGTTTTCGTATTCCGGGCCTATGTCCATTGCATCCGAACTGTCAAAGTGTTGTGCGCAAGACTTCCCATGACTGGCAAAGCTCCTGGCGCCAGTCATACATCAGAACCTGCGCCGGCGCACTGTATTCATAGTTATCTGGACCTCGAAGATAAACCTGGCAGTCGAACCTGTTTCCGAACCATTGGCAAGACTCAGCAGCTTATCGATGATTATATCAAGTGACTCCAAGTCTTTTGAAAAATGCATACTGGCACGTTGCTGAAGGATGCCAGGGTCTCGGCAATGTTCGGACGCCAGGTCCGGTCGCGTAATTTGTGATCTAAGCTTATGAGGTTCTACAGATTTGTCTGAATCCATGAAGTGAAGTGCACACTGCAGTTCCATCAAGAAATCTACACATGCCACTATAAATCTGTGGAGTGCCTAAAAGGGTGATCACTTCCTTCAGGACTGTTTCTGCTCGTTTCAAGTGACGCAACATTTCAGGGTTGGCAACGGTGAGTATTGTAACAAACAAATCTGCAACTGTCCGCCCCCCGCAATCCGCCAGCGAAGAAGGCTGAAGTGAAATGGGGAAAAGACTGAAGTGGTTTTTGCTAAGCAAAGGAAAGTGCTTTCCCAAACAAGGTTGAAATGATTCCAAACAGTTGGAGCAGTTAATGTCGAAGTGACATTTCAAAAGGAAACACAAAAGTGGAAACAGTTTAAGATTGAATTCCATTGGTCAAAACATATGACCAAAACAAAGACTTGCGAATCTCCCCATTCATACAGCAGACGCTGGTGGAAAAAAGGAACAGATTGATTTCAATGAATCAAGTTTGAATATATTATATATACATAAAAGATATTCCTTTATGAGCGCTTATTCTTACCGTGGCGATAGCCTCAGTTTGAAGTAACTAAATTTGTATCCACGCGGTATGTAGTACGCCATACAGGGTTTGTTTTTGGTTTGTCAACTCTTTGTCAAAAGGTTTGATATTTTCTGCATGATCCCGAGCAACCCATGTTTGCTCGTGATGAACACTTTGTGATCGTTTGGGTCGTAAAGACTAGATGATGTGTATTTTACAATGGTTTTGGACGCGCATGTGCTTCTCTCTAAGGATGAAACTTGCCAACCATAGCTATAAGCTCAGCGCTTAGCTGTATATACTTTGGGGTATTGCAGAAGCAAAGGCTACTGTTGGGATGTGTTGGCATCTGACGAGAGGAGCCTACTACGGCATCATGATTGGGATGTTTGGTCTTCATGAACGTGGTTATTTGAATTGGATACTTTGATCCAGGACAACCACTATTTCGTGCATCTTGCTTATGGAAGTGAGATGGTGAGACTAACCATATGCATAGGCAGTGGTTACTTTCTCACTTTGGAACTACATATTGCGTCGTATAGACGTTTTGTCTATGACCTATGACTTCGTCATCTCCAATGCTTTGCTCTATTGCGTCTGGTTGCTCTGCGATGCGAGTTGTGTGAAGTATATCGATTTGGTATTTGCATTGCTGAACCGACTGGATGTGATGGCCGTATAGAGCAGAACATTCTGATTCTGATCTCCAACTACTTTGGAAGATGGTCATTTGATTTCCTGAGCTGAAGTGGTATAGAGAAGAAGCCTTATGTTTCTAAGAGTTTCTGCGCTGGAGATTTGTACAGTTTTATTTTGTAGATCACGCCGTTCTCGAACATTCGTTTTCACGTTTTGGTGAGAGCTGATCATTTGAGAATTTTTGCGGTGATTTGTTTTGTAGAAAGCTGTTTTGAAACTCAAACAGCAGTTTGAACACAGTTTGGAATTGTTCCATCAACCTTTAAGGAAAAGTTGATTTTCCTTTTTTTGCTCGTTGTAGCGCACGGTGGCTCACGGCCTGTGTCATTGAACAGACCTACTCAGAAGCTCAGAAAAGACTCTAACCAAAAACACCTACCCGGCTCTCAGTCGTGCTCCGCGATAAAAATAGTCCAAGAGGCGAAAGCCATCCAAAAGCATCTCGCAACGTGAAATGGCATGCATGCAAGTTTGGCGGCAGAGGACCCCCTGTTTTTCCCTTTGCATGCATCACTCCGTGACTATACCCTGTGCACCTTCTCATGACGCGCGCTGGGCTGTCTCTGCATGGGGCGGCCTTGGTCAGCGCTGGTCGTCAGTGACGTGTTAAGCGCAGGCGTGGCACTTGGCGACATCTGCCTTCGTTTTGGCACTTGGCGGCATCTGCCTTCGTTTCCTGTGGCACGCGTGGCGGCCACATCAGCTTTAATTTTGTGTGGCAGGCGTGGCACTCACGGCACTGGGCAGACTGTGGTGGCGGCCTTGGTCGGCGCTGGTCGCCGGTGACACCGCGCCTCTTTTGCGTGGCAGCGTGTCGCTTGGCGACATCTGCCTTCGTTTTCTGTGGCAGGCGTGGCACTTGGCGACAGCATGCAGCCTTCGTTTTGTGTGGCGGGCGTGGCACTCACGGCACTGGACTGGCTCTGGTGGCGGTCTTGGTCGGTGCTGGTCGCCGGTGACGCTGCGACTCTTTTGCGTGGCAGGCGTGGCACTTGGCGACAACTGCCGTTTTTGTGACAGACATGGCGCTTGGTAACGTGTGCTTTTGTTTTGTGTGGCAGGCCTGGCGCTTGGTGACATCTGCCTTCGTTTTTATGTGGCGGCCTTGGTCGGTGCTGGTCGCCGGTGACTCCGCGCCTCTTTTGCGTGGCAGGTGTGCCGCTTGGCGACATCTGCCTTCGTTTTGTGGCAGGCGTGGCACTTGACGACATCAGCCTTCGTTTTGTGTGGGAGGCGTGGCACTCACGGCACTGGGCTGGCTCTGGTGGCGGCCTTGGTCGGTGCTGGTTGCCGGTGACGCGGTGCCTCTTTTGCGTTGCAGGCGTGGCACTTGGCGCATCTGCTTTCGTTTTGTGTGGCAGGCGTGGCCCTGGCGACATCAGCATTCGTTTTGTGTGGCCAGCGTGGCACACGGCCCCTCTTTTGCGTGGCAGGCGTGGCGCTTGGCGGCATCTGCCGTTTTGTGTGGCAACGTTGGCACTTGGCGACATCTGTCTTCGTTTTGCGTGGCACGCGTGGCGCTTGGCGACATCAGCTTTTGTTTATGTGGCAGGCCTGGCACTGACGGCACTGGGCTGGCTCTGGTGGCGGTCTTGTTCGGCGCTGGTGGCCGGTGACAGGCGCTTGGCGACATCTGCCTTCGTTTTGCGTAGCAGGCGTGGCACTTGGCGACATCTGCCTTCGTTGTGTGCATGGCAGGCGTGGCAGTTGGTGACATCTGACTTCGTTTTGTGCGGCAAGCGGGGCTCTCACAGCACTGGGCCGGCTCTGGTGGCGGCCTTGGTCAGCCTTTTGTGTGGCGCGCGCAACTCTGTCACACACAACTTTGTCTCTCACACACACACACACACTTTTCTTTCACACACAACTCTCTCACACACAACACTGTCACACACAACTCTCTCACACTACCTTCGCACACACAACTTACTCACACACACACAATTCTTTCACACACAACTTTGTCACACACCCGCAATTTTTCTCACATACAACATTGTCGCACACAACTCTTTCACACACAACTCTCACACACACAACACTTTCACACACACAACTCTTTCACACACAACTTTGTCACACACAGCACTGTCACACACAACCTTGTCACTTGTCACACACACACAACCCTTTTTTCACACACAACCTGGTCACACACAGCACTTTCACACACAACTCTTTTACACAGAACCTTGTCACACACACACACAACTCCTACACACACAACTCTTTGACACACAACTTTGCCACACACAGCACTTTCACACAGCTCTTTCACACACGACCTTGTCACGCACAACTCTGTCACACACATCTCTTGGACACACAACTTTGACACACATACACACAGCACTGTCACACACACACAAGTTCTTGCACACAATCTTTCTTCCACCATGTCTTTTCTCCTGCATTTGCCATCCCGTTTTCACATCTGTTTCGTGCTTCTTGGAAGAAGTTGACTTGTGGGGTTGTCCGGTCCTTTAATTCTTTTTCAGTGATGCGCTTTTGGCCTACGCCCGGCCAGAGCGGCCAACCTGGCAAGCGACAACATCCCCATTGGAAAACGAGCGAATTGCGCTAGAATGAAAGCCGTCACATTCACATGGTTGAGAAACATAGCATGAAAGAAGTGAAAACTTTGAATGAAGACACACTGCAGTGAAAGGTTCAAGGGATAAAGATGAAGTTGATGTAGATGATGTAGGTACTGTAAGGGAAGTAGGGGTGATGTCATGTAGATGGAATTAAGAATTGAATTTGGCAGCAGTTCTTTGGGAAAAACCTTTCGCAGGAGCTTTCGGGAATAGTTTTTCCGGCAAGAGACCCCAAACAGTGGGGGGGGGGGTGTGAGGATAATGCGCGAGACTTGAAACTGAATGATAATGTATGACAATCTATGAGAATGTTGAGGATGATGATGATGATGATGAGGAGGATGGTGAGGATGGTGAGGATGACAATGTTGTGGACGATGATGTTGGGGATGATGATGCTGAGGATCATGAGGTGAAGGAGGATTATGTTGAAGATGATGAGATGGAGGATGATGATGTTGAGGATGATGATGTTGAGGAGGATGAGGATGAGGATGATAATGCGGAAAATGAGGTGGAGGATAGTGATGGTGTCCTGACAAAATCTCTGTACAAGGTGCCTTTTAGAGGTCTTTTGGCAAGATCTCTTTATGAGATCTCTATAGAAGCTCTCTAAACAGCTCTCTTGGCAAGATCTATGTAAGAGACATCTTGGCAAGATCTATGCAACAGATCTCTTTGCGTGTCTGTACAAGATCTCCAAAAGAAGTGTCCTGGCAAGATCTGTTTACACGATCTCTGTAAGAGGTCTCTTGGCAGATCTCTGTATGAAGCTCTCTTGGGAAGATCTATGCAAGAGACCTCGTGGCAAGATCTCTGCAATAGAGACCTATGCAATGTCTCGGTACAAGATCTCCAAAAGAGGTGTCTTGGCAAGACCTCTGTACAGGATCTCTATAGGAGGTCTCTTGGCGCGATCTTTTCATGAGATCTCTGTAGAAGCTCTCTAAAGTAGCTCTCTTGGCAAGATCTATGCAAGGGATTTCTTGGCAAGATCTCTGTAGAAGATCTCTATAAGAGGTCCCTTGGTAAGATCTTTGTACAAACTCTCTGTAAGAGATCTCTTGGCAAGATCTCTGTACAAACTCTCTATAGGGGCTTAGTTGGCAAGATCTCTGTAAGAGAACTTTTGGGAACCTCTCTGTACAAGCTCCCTTTTAGAGGTCTCTTGGCAAGATCTGTTCCCGAGATCTCTGCGCAATCTTTCTATAAGAGCTCTCTTGGCAAGACCCCAGCAGATCTCTATGCAAAGTCTCTGTACAAGATCTCTACAGGAGGTCTCTTGGCAAGGTCTCTGTACAAGATCTCTACAAGAGGTCTCTTGGCAAGGTCTCTGTACAAGATCTGTACAGGAACTCTCTGTACAAGATCTCTACATAAGAGGTCTCTGTGGCAAGATCTCTGCACAGAAGCTCTTACGCACAGAAACTTTTACACAGGGAAATCTTTACACATAGAAAGTGTATCTGAAGTTGTGAAATCGCAATTTGACACCAGTTTCTGCCGTTCGACTTTCATGTCGCGCGAAAGGGTTGCATCTGAAGTTGCGAAATCGCAATTTTACGCCAATTTCTGCTGTTGGACCTTCATGTCGTGCGAAAGCGTTGCATCTGAAGTTGCGAAATCGCAATTTTACACCAGTTCTTGAGGTTCGACCCCCATTTCGTGCGAAAGTGTGGCATCTGAAGTTGACGTTCGACTTCCATTTCGTGCAAAGGAGTTTCATCTGAAGTTGCGAAATTCGCACCGCGCCACAGCGAGAGCAATCCGATGCGCACAAAGTGACGAGAAGGTTGCGCGAGCACATGTTCGATTTTCACAAGACCTTGCGCGCGCCACGAAAACATTGAAATTGACAAAATCAAAAACGACGTTTTACCTAGGTCTCAGCCACTTTTTTGGCGAGGTCCACGAAATCCTGGGCCTGCCACGAAAAATGGGCCCTAGGTCATCCAAGTACTGCGCCTGCCATGCGAAATCATTATCACGCCCAAAATCAAAGTGGACGACAGTTTCACAAAATGCGACTTGCGGCCCTTTGAAAACGTCGTCCACGTTCACCAAATACTGCGTGCGCCACGAAAAATGACCTCGGAAAGCACCTCTCATTTCGACCCACGCTTGCCAACGTTTTAGCAACGTTGAGAATGTCCCACGCCTGCCACAAGGATGAAAAGTGTCCGATGTCCTGCGCCTGCCACACAAAACGACGTTTCAGACCTCCAAATGCAAGCCTGCGCAGTCGAAAAAAACATGGACATTTAACAAAGAACCACTTGACGCAAGAATTTACAGGAAAAAACCGCCGCCCAAATCACCCACCTTGACCACACCGGGCCTTTGCCATTACCGTAAGAACCCCTCAGCGTGGACACACTGTTTGGGGAAAAACATCAATTTTTTTGGGCAATAGATCCTGAACAGCGTTGACGAAAAACATGTTTTAACAAAACGGTGCGGACAGGAACTTTTACAAAATCTTCACACGCCAGGACCGGTAAAAGAAATTGAGCAAAAGACCTTGTAGAAGATCGGTCAAGGTCTTGGCACCAGAACCACTAAAGGCACCCCATACAAACATTTCTGTTGCGACCCATTCAAGATCTTCATAGAAAAACATCTTGACGCATGTCATCAAGATTTCGCAAATGTTTCACAAAGATTTTCCCAAGATGTTCGTGCAGGGATGTGTCAAAAAAATTGAAACAGATGTTCGCACCAAAACGCCCAAAAACACCTCACAAAAAATCCCACAAGAGCATCCCACAATCGCTTTCATGAACACTATACATTCAATATGCTTTTACAAGGACATCAAAGGGCAATTACCATGTCAGAATCACCACCGCATATCAGCGAGAACGTTCGGACACATGCAAGATCTAGATTGAGAGAAGTATCAAATGATTTGTACGAAACACAGTGGGAGGATTTAGAGAGCGATATCAAAATGAACAATGAACATTGTGCCGCAACAAACGCGATCCCACACGCACAGCGTGTTGAGAACGGTGCGCGGGAGGTATTAAATGGCACGAACAATACTACAAAATTCACACTACAAGTTTTGCGTGTTCCCGCCAAAATGACAGCTAAACCCGAACAAAACATGTTGCACTGGTACGAGAAAAATGCATCCGGGAGGTACCAATTTCGTTCGACATTTACATTGAAAAAGGAGGGGCAAAAAAAAGTGTGGTAAGAACCACCATTTTTTCAATACAAGAACCCCGTGGCGTGACAACTCTGTTTTCGGAACGGCAAATATGTAGTGTGATATGGTCAACGCACCCAAGTCGCATTAACAATTTGCAATTTGAATTTGCTGATGAAAACAAATATTGGGTATGTGACTGTGAAAGAACAGACACCTGCATGTGATTCTAGCCGATGCAACATTTGCGCAACTAGATTGACATGGAAGTATAAAAACATTGAACACAAAGAACGAACACAAACAGAATCCACAATTTCACCACATGTTTTCGTCATGGCCTGAACGGTGCAGTGTTGAAATTGAAATTTGGCCGCAGTTGGTCTACTCAGACGGAAGGTCACAAAACACCTGTTTTGCAAAATCCAACCACAAATTTCTGTGATGCGGAACCCAACGCCATGCAAGGCACATGTATGTAGGGAAAACCCTTCAATTCCACAGATTTGATGCGTGAATGGGAAATGTTTTTCCGGAACACGCGCTGGAGACGTTTTCGCTTTTCCAAGGTATAAGGTAACAGGGATTTGTGGGACAATACATCATCGTTTTTCGTACCTCAAATCAACGAAATCGTTTTTGTGGTCACCCGACACGTGTACGGGCTGCAAACACGTTTCAATCACCAAAGTTTTCGTACTTGCAAAAATTGGGAAACCTTGAAACTGGCCCAGCCGTTTCAATGCATTGCTTAGCAGGCGGATTCGCCACATAGAAAGAAGGCGAACCCTTCCATTCCATAAATGTTATATATATACATATTTTCCAAAATGCATGTTTGCCAACCAAGTGCCCATGGTTGTCTTTCGGCGGAATGCAGAAGGTTCTGCGAATCAATGTTGTGAGTGCACAAATTATGTTGATACAGTTTTGTGGAGTTTAGCATAGGAGGCAGACTAGCGACAAAAGTTATGAAAAAACTGTCAATCAACTTGTCATGGACATATTTTCTTAGGGATGTCCAAACTTTTCAAACATGTTCATGTTTGCTATATTATACAGGTAGTGTTTGACCAGTGTTTGCGGTCTAAAGCCCCATGGAACGTAGCATCCAACCCAATATTTGTGCGTTTGCTCGAGGTGCAAGACTCCGAGGACAAAAACATTAACCATTACCAATCAACGATTGCCAGAGAAATTATGTTGTGGTTGTTGAAACAGTCTGGTATGACAGTCGAAATAATGGACTCGAGTAAACAATTGGATGTAGAAGTGCATCAGCACTCGTGGATGTGGCACGAAATAACAAATGGTAGTTTTCATAGCGGACAGATAGTAGCGGCGGCAGATCGTTTTCAAGACGCAGCTTAGTATGTAAGCCAGTGGGATTCACCAACTACAATGCTTGTTTGCACGCCAGCGGTTTCGTGGTGGTAAATGGCAGCACCAAACCAAGGCCAACATTTGTTGACCATGTGGTACCCGTACATTGCAAGAGGGTCTCTAGTGCAAAATCCCGGCATTCAAGAGACAACATTCGAAATTTGGTTGGCGGAATGTACATTCGGTCTAACCAATAAAATTGTGGACCGATGGACCGGTGGGGTGAAACCTTTTGATTGGCATGCCTGGAGGGATGAGGGACTGAGGTTTGGATGGAGGGGTGAATTGATCGGGTAATTCTAGCGTTTGTATGGTGCGCAGTCGTTTGCGCAGTTATTCTATCCCCACCGCGTTAGAGTTGTCTTAAGAATTATTTTGAGAGGTATACTAACTTGCTAGCACTTAGAATAGTTTGGTTCAGTTGCAAAGATTTGCAAAAATCATTTCGGAGCACCGGGTGGATTTTGTTCACAATGTTCAATCTGCATGACGTTGGTGTACTTAGAATAATGCGATTCGTTAGTCTTTAGGTTCTTTCCAATAACAACGCGTCATTCCTGCAACATTTGGAATATAGGGGAAGAGAAAAGGGGAAGCGAGGGGCTACATATAACATGTATGTAAGACACATGTTGGAATATTCAAAAAATATTATACATATGATTACATATGTTGGAATATCCTAACTGCATGGTGTTTTCTGAATATTCTTGGTGAACCGGCATTAGGATTTGGCGTATTCCAACTCTTCGGTTCAAAATTGATGATTCTATCTTCAAGCGGGCCCCTATAATTGATTCCATTCTTTTCTGAGGTGTTTTTGAATCTACATACTTTCTGGTTAGGGTTTGAGGTCATCAAATCAATATCACCGCTATCCGTCAATTGAATTGTTTTGCGTATCTGACAAAAAAAATAATGGGGTCGCTGCGAATGAAACTTTTTTAGCTTTGAAGGATTTTGGAGGATTTTGTTTCGGCACTTGAAGTAATTCTAGGGCATGGCGGTTGTGGACACGCTTGCACCAATGTGTGCACATGGAAACGTTCCCATGTGCGAATGTTCGGCGCAACCCTGACAGACCAAGCAGAGCACAGCCAGGCGGCGTCCAAGCAATAACACGACGTTTTGTTCGAATTTCCGTTAGGGTTACCACGAAAAATGTTTTTGTTTCCGCTGTCTGCCCGTTCGAGTCGAAAAGTAGGGTCCTACAAGGAGATGGGTTACCCAAGGATCACGACTGAAGCAATTCCTGAAACGGTTGCTCTTTCGGCAATCCAGCCATGCTGTCACTTGGCTGCCTCAAACACGTCAACAATGGTGAAACAGTCATCCCAGGTGGCTGATGGCCTAGTCTGCTATGCGGCAGTAGGTCCAATCGTCAAAGGTGTTCCCATGTTTTAAACCAAAGTTTTTCACAGCATCAACCTATGCAGCACCGCGACATTCAGAAGTATGAAACTCCATGATGTCAGGGGGTAAACGGGTAAACAATGGTAAACAGGTACAGAATGCGGTAGATTTGCCGTCCAAATGCCATCCTTTTGTCTGATGCGTGGTGTTGCACGTGTCTTCACCAACATACCCGACCCAGCCAGTAGTCCGGCTCAACATGCGTTTTTGAAAACATCTATTTGGCGAAATGCGATTTTCGAACAGCATCAAAGGTGGCGTGACTGCATCAAAAACCATCAGCTCCCATTGAGCTGAAACGTGATAGTTGTAGACTTGTTTGTATTTGCGGAATTCGTCCATGCAACTCTTTGACAAGATGCCATGTTGGCGTCGTGGTTGCCGATGGCAAGCGACCATTTTATCCCCTCAAAAATGTCAGATTTTTTCGTTGGTCGACACTTCTAAATTCATCTACCACTTCAACAAAATAATTGGCAGCTGCGTTGTCGACGGTTTCGCTTTGGAAAAAATGACAGACATACGACTGAGGGCAAAGTGTCGTAGAATTTCATCAGCCAATGTTGTTACTCTTTTACGTAGGCCACACAGTGAAAATGAGAGAGACACGACATGTAAGGCGGTTTACACTCCAGCGAGTGTCAGAGGACGTAATGATTGCTTTTTGTTTGTTGTAGCTTAATTTCCCACCACCGCGCGTCTAGATGAACGGTGCTACCAAAAATGAACATAGGAAGAGTGGCCGGTTCGGAGAACATACGCGCCTAGCGAACACTTGCCAAAATGAACAGAGAAAACATCCTGCTAATCAACCGGTTTAGGACAAAAAATCATGCAAAAACCCACGTGACATGGACACGATGCAGTTGGGGAGCAAGGTGATAACACCAATTGCGGGCCCCACGTTTGAACATGACAGTTTCTCATGAATTATTCTTTTGAAAACAAATACGCAAATTGGAACACGCACATTTATTGTACAAAATAATGCAATTTTTTCCGAACCTTCGTACAAACAAAACACAACACCCCGAAGCAACATTTTCCAAATTCAAGATCCAGATCGTTTGGCATTGGACATCTTAAACATTCGGAACATGTCTGCCTGCATTCCGTTTCCAAAAGGGATTTGCTTCGATGAGTCAGCGCCAACGCAAACTCCCTTCGACATCCCCGCCGTTCAGTTTGAAAAACTCACCTGCAACCACAATTGGTGCTTTTGCAGGCAAACTCTCATGTGTGCAGGTTTTGGTCAAAAAAAATCGTACAATTGGCGCAGGGAGTCAAAAAGGTTCGCTTTGCAGCGGTCAAATTTTCCACGTAGTGAATCAGTTGAGCAGGTCACCTTCGGTTTTACAACATCCTGACAAGGTCCTTTGTCAAGGTTTTGTCCTGAAGGAATCCAGTGCAATGAACAACTGACTACTGACAACTGACTACTGACTACTGACTACTTGACGATGCGACAACGTCCAATATGTAGGCACTGAAACTCGTTTTCTGATCATGACACGAGAACTGTCATACGATCACCTAACAACTCATTGTTTTCTGTGTGCTCCTGGCCCGTTTCCACGCTTGCATTAATTGATATGCTATTGGTATTGCAAAAACTGAGTTTGCATCATGGTCAATGTGACTTTTAACCCGCTCTTTCAGACATGGTATTTTACAGCAAGGTTTGTCGGAACACAGATAATATTGACAAACCGTACGTGCAAAATGGTGAGATATATGCAATGCGTTTACGAGAATCAACGGTGGGCTAAACTTACTTGTGAATAACAGGTTGTTGGGTGCAATGTGAAACACCACCACCGACTAGTCAAAACATGAACACATTAGGTAGAATTGAACAATAGAAATATGTACGCCTCATTTTTTTTTATTTTGCGAATGTTAAGCGCGAATAGGGGGCGTGCTGCTTCCCATCCAAACATGTTGGCCACCGTATCAAATCTGTATGGCTGCGCCGTTGCCAAGTACTCATCACTTTCGTACGGAATAGGCGGGCACCAAGACATTTGGAAAATTGATGAAAATTGTGTGTGCCCTTCGTTTTTTCCGTGGCAGGCCCGGGTTGGATCCCCTCCTCGATATCCCTGGACAAATGGTTTCCTGCAGGTAAAAAGTAGTCATCGGCAGTATTTCATCTTCAGGACAGTAGCTTCAATGTGTCGTCCATCAACCCATATCTGTGGCAACCTCCAAATTTCCAAATTACCTTCTTCTTCATGGACATCTTCGTCATTATCACCATTTGGTTGTCGTCGTCATCATCAGCATCACTAGCATCACTAGCATCACTAGCATCACTAGCATCACTAGCATCACTAGCATCACTAGCATCACCTAGCATCACCTAGCATCATCTAGCATCATCTAGCATCATCTAGCATCATCATCATCATCATCATCATCATCATCATCATCATCATCATCATCGTCATCGTCATTGTCATCGTCGTCGTCATCGTCGTCGTCATCGTCAACGTCATCGTCGTCGTCATCGTCATCGTCATGCTCTTCGGCAACATCATAATCATCATCATCATCATCATCATCATCATCATCATCATCATCATCATCATCACAAATCCGTAGAAACTGCCGATATTTTTGTGAATTTGGAATGTCAACGGTGGTCATTTTGTGCACGCTTGATCGGGCTTGTGGGACCATCATCCTTCACAGAAATCAATAAGCCTGACGCCCCTGCTGTTGCGTGCAGTGAGTGTCTTGGTCCGCAATGACTTTGCACGCAGCACATGCGCCCCATAGATGTTCAACTGCTGTTGACACCACTAAGCACCGGTGTGCTACTGTGAAATGACCCTGACGTTTTTGCATTTGGGATTTTCAACAATTTTGTTTTAGGCATGTTCCATCATATTTGTATTGCCGATGATATTTGGTGAATCTTTTAGTTTTACGATCTTATGGAGGCATGCGCAGGCAACTTTTTTGTGATGTTGGACAACACCTTGGTAGTGCAGCGAAATTACGCTTCAGAGTATTTGCCCTAGCATGGCCAGCATTTTCAAGTGCAACATTCCAAATGCCGAAACTACGTTGTCAATTTGTCTTTCTCTAAAACAATGGCGTGGGCAGACAACTGCTGACAAAAATTGTAGGACGCATGGAAAGTGATGACCTTACCCCCCTATTGTATATCATATATAGAAAACAAAAGAGAAACGGAAGGCAAGGAAACACTGTGAAATATTCAGAGGTGATTGCATTTTTATCCGATCGTTTTCTGTTTTTTTCCTCGCGTTGGGTTTTTTTCACGGATCCATTGTTGGTAGTTGGATGTTCCAAATGGGGTTTTTGCATAAGCCTTCAGATCACTTTTTTAAGTCTATGGAAACACTATTCAAGACGTTCCAAATGTGTTTTCTGCCACCTACCGGGGGGCATCCTAGAAACCAAAAATGCCTCGTAACATCTTTCACCTTCAGGATTTTTGAACAAAATTGAGTCCTTGCATATGCTTTCATAAGACTAGGAGCCGAATTCTACCCTTAGATCTTTCAACCCATTATATGGGATGGTCCAAAGGTATAATCTGGCAGGTACTTGTGGGCATCCTGGAAAACAAAAATAGCAGTGGTATTTTTTTTGCGGAATTGGATGTTTGCATAAGGTTTCACGTCTATAAGTCCAAAAGTAAAATGATATGTTTTAAAATGTTGAGGTGCCGATTGTACCGCCTAGCCGGTGGCATCCTAGAAACCATTGTTGAAAAGATACTTCATCCCACACATTTTGACCTACGCAAATCACAGTTTTAATAAGTTGTATGAAAAAACTCGATTTTCACCAGCGCTAGGACGGTTTAAAAAATTAAAGGAGCGGATAACCCCACAAGTCAACGCCTTCCGAAAAAAAATAAAGCGAGGGGTGGAGGAAGCAAAGAGGGGCAAGGAAGACAGATGTGGGGCAGGATGAGTGAGAGAGGGTTTGAAAGACAGGAGCGTGGCAGAGGTGTGCGTGATAGGTGTGTCGTGTATGATAAACGTAGCTTATGCGTGCGTGTGTTGGAAAAAAAAACTATGTCTGTATGCACATGTGTGTGTATGTGTGTGTGTGTGCGTGTGTGTGCGTGTATATATATGTTTATATATATATATATCTGTGTGTGTGTGTGTCTCTGTGTATGTGACCAGCGAAGCTTACTGCTTCTCTTCCAGCCCTTTTGTCTGCCAGAGCAAAGCGACAGTTTAGCAGAACGCGGCCGGACATCTTCACACGTTGTGTCAATGTCTGCGCAAACGAGCTGCTACACTTCTGAGCAGCGCTCGGAACCGTAGACAGACGAACCAGAGCTGTTTTCAAGGGCAGGTGCCTGCCACAAAAACAGAGGCGGATGTCGCCAAGTGTCACGCCTGCCACGCAAAAGAGGCACGGCGTTACAGGCGACCAGCAGCGACCAAGGTCGCCACCGGAGCCAGCCCAGTGCCGTGAGTGCCACGCCTGCCACACAAAACGAAGGCTGATGTCGCCA
Organism: Symbiodinium sp. clade C Y103; assembly: GCA_003297045.1. Lineage (NCBI taxonomy): Eukaryota > Dinophyceae > Suessiales > Symbiodiniaceae > Cladocopium > Cladocopium sp. clade C. The sequence goes on from BGPT01001503.1 coordinate 124,953, forward strand.
GGTGCCAAGGCGCGGCGTCACCGGCGACCAGCACCGACCAAGGTCGCCACCAGAGCCCGCCTAGTGCCGTGAGTGCCACACCTACCACCCAAAAACGTAGGCTGATGTCGCCAAGTGCGCGCCTGCCACACAAACCGAAAGCAGATGTCACCAAGTGCCACGCCTGCCACGCAAAAGAGGCGCGGCGTCGCAGGCGACCAGCAGCGACCAAGGTCGCCACCGGAGCCAGCCCAGTGCCGTGAGTGCCACGCCTGCCACACAAAACGAAGGCTGATGTCGCCAGGTGCCACGTGCCACGCCTGCCACACAAAACGACGGCTGATGTGACCAAGTGCCACGCTTGCCACGGAAAAGAGGCACGGCGTCACAGGCGACCAGCGGCGACTGAGGCCTCCACCAGAACCAGCCCAGTGCCGTGACTGCCACGCCTGCCACAGAAAACGAAGGCTGATGTCGCCAAGTGCCACGCTTGCCATAAAACGAAGGCAGATGTCGCCAAGTGCCGCGCTTGCCACGCAAAAGAGGCGCGCCGCCAGACGGGACTAACACCGACCAAGGCCGTCACCAGAGCCAGCCCAGTGCCATAATTGCCACACCTCCCATAGTAAGTGACAGTCCATGTAGCCAAGTGCCACGCCTGCCACACAAAGTGCAGGCAGATGTCGCCAAGTGCCGCGCCTGCCACGCAAAAGCGGCGCGGCGCCACACAGGACCAATGGCGACCAAGGCCGTCACCAGAGCCAGCCCAATGCCTACCACACAAGGTGGCAGTCCATGTCGCCAAGTGCCACGCATGCCACACATGCAAAGCGACGGCAGATGTCGCCAAGTGCCGCGCCTGCCACGCAAAAGCGGCGCGGCGCCACACGGGACCAATGGCGACCAAGGCCGTCACCAGAGCCAGCCCAGTGCGGCAAGTGCCAGTGAGAGTGTGTGTGACACTGTTGACAACATCTTGACACACAACTCGCACACATACAGCGTTGTCACACACAACTCTTTCACATACAACACAGACACAACTCTCTCACACACAACATTGTCACAGACAACTCGGACACATATAATATTGTCACACACACTCTCGCACATACAGCGTTGTCACATACAACTCTCACACATACAACACAATGTCACATACAACTCTCTCACACACATTATTGTCACAGACGACTCGCACACATAGAGAGTTGTGTGACAATGTTGTATGTGTGAGAGTTGTCTGTGACAATGTTGTGTGTGAGACAGCTGTGTGTGACAATGTTGTATGTGGGAGACTTGTGTGTGAGAATGTTGTGTGTGACAATGTTGTATGTGTGAGACTTGTGTGTGAGAATGTTGTGTGTGACAATGTTGTGTGTGGAAGGAGGACGCGGGAGGAGGGGAGGAGGAGAGGAGGAGAGGAGGAGAGGAGGAGAGGAGGAGAGGCGGGAGGTGCAAAACAAAGAAAAATAACCCCACACAATGGCGTGGGGAAAAACCATTTTAAATTTCTTTCAGTCCAGTCGCCTCATATTTACAACATCATCATGTGCACTAATCCTTTCTAAGTATAGGATTCCGTGGGATGTTGTAACAGTTATTCCTGAACTCATGCTTCCAACTTACCAATGCCAAATACAGTTATGCCTTTTCCAAATGATGTTCTAAGTATGAGTCCAACAATGTAGTGGCCTGTGGGACCGAACCAAATTTCCAAATGCAAGCAAATACGAACGGAAGCTCGAAAGGTACAAGGCCAAAATGGAAAATGAAGAACCAAAGAATGAGGATGAAGACGAGGATGGGAATGAAGATCAGGATCAAAATCAAGAGGAGAATCAAAATCATGACCAACATCAAAGTCAAGATCACGATCAAGACCAAGATTAATGTGAGAATGATGAGCGTGAGGACGGGGACGAGGATGAGGATGACAATGTTTGCTGCGTTCACCTTTGATTAATTTTCATATATATGAAGTGACATAGAGGGTTGCTAATTTAATGTCCGAATTGCATGCCATTTTTTTTGTTTGTGATCAGGGAAAGCATGCATTGGCATCGGTATAACATTCATTACCCGACCAGCAAGCCGCTCGAAACTGAAAATTTGCGTCCCAAAAGCCGGTGGCAAACCCACCCAAGAGCAGGACAAACGCTTCCAACAAAACAATGTAAACGAACACCACCAGCCACAAATCAGCAGCGATTGTTCAAAACCCCGGGCGGGAAAAAAAGTTGCTCGCGCAGCGACAAAAAAGAATATTCCACAGGGCCGTTTAGGGCAAGAGACCTGCATGGCGGAGAAGCGATTGGAACCCACGGGTGCAGGGTGAGGGGCGGGTTCTGTGGAAAGGCCCTCGCAGTGAACAGCAACCCCTTGAATAATCCAGCGCCGCCTCTAAACAAAACAAAGTAGCCCCACTGGAACTACCTTGTTGTGATGTTTTGCCCTAGGTTGCATGCAAGTCATCGACAACAGCATTTCTAACAAGCGCCTTCCTTCAAATGGCGTTGCGTTCCTTTCTTTTTCCAATAGTCCAAGTTCCCTTGAATGTTTTCTCTACCCTCAGTGTCCACGGGAACTTTCCCTTGAATGTTGGCCTCCGTTTGCTTTGGCGCAAACCCATCTCGTTTTCAGCACGCAAAAGAGAGCGTGTTGACGTTACAAAATGAAATTTTATTCCATGTCATCACCATCAACAGCAACAGCAACAGCAACATCAACATCAACATTAACATTAACATCAGCATCAACATCATCATCATCATCATGATCATGATCATGATCATGATCACCATCATGATCACCATGATCATGATGATGATGATGATGATGATCATCATCATCATCCTAATCATTTGTGGCTTTTATTTGTGAAAAAATTTTTTTTTTGTGTGCGAGGATGCCCACAGCTAGGTGGTAGACTATACATTTAGAACATCTCAAATTATGGGGTGAAAGGTTTAGGGGTGGAATTCGGTTCTTATTCTTGTGAAAGCACATGCAAAGCTTCCAGTTCGCCTTAAAAGATAAGTAATTGAAAGTATTTATGGTTCCTAGGATGCCCACAGGCAGGTGGCGGAGGATAGACTAAGTTGTCTGTTTTTGTTCGGGAAGTAAAACTAAACACGTGATTCATTAGCGGGATGGGTTTATGCAGAAGTTTTCCAAAACATGTCACAAAGAGACAATTTAGAACGATCCAATTGTATACTCTGCCACCTATCCGGGCGCAGCCTACAAACCAAAAATAGTTTGTAACATCTTTCACTATCAGAATTTTTGAACAAAATGGAATCCCTTGCATATGCTTTCACAAGAATAAGAACCGAATTCCATTCCTAGATCTTTCAACCCATTATATGGGATGTTCCAAATGTATAATCTGGCACATACCTGTGGGCATCCTGGAAAACAAAAATAACAGTGTTTTTTTTGCGAAATTGGGTTTTTGCATACACTTTCAAGATTAGAAAATATATCACGTGTCTATCTCTGAAAAAAAACGCACACAATTTAGGATGTTCTAGGTGTGTACTCTGCCACCAACAAGGCAAGAGGTTAAGGACTTGACCTATATTTGTGGATGTTCTAAAGGTATGCTCTGCCAGCGACCTGTGGGCAACCCGAAACTTGGGAATGCAATAGGGTTTTTTAGCGAGATTGGGTTTATGCAGAAGTTTACCAAAGGATGAGAAAAAAATAACGCGTCTAAATCTTTCAAATCATAGTTTGGAATGTTCTAAGTGTGTACGTTGCCACCTACCTGTGGGCATCCTAGACACCAAAAATGCGTTTCAATGACAGGTTTTTTTGAACGAAATGGAGCCTTGTCATATGCTTTCAAAAGAATAAGAGCCGAATTCCACTCCTAGATGTTTCACCCCATAATTTGGGATGTTCTAAATGTATAGTCTGCAACCTACCTGTGGGAATCCCAGGAAACAAAAACCTATTAGATTCCAATGTTTGTGGATGCCCACAGGTGGCTGGCAGAACATCCGCTTAGAACATCCACAAGTATAGGCAGGTCAAGTCCTTAACCTCCTGCCTTATTCATAGGAGTAGGCTGCATTTGGCTGAACGGATTGTTTCTGGGAATGCGCACAGGTTGGTGGCACAGTCTACACTTGCAATATCCCTAGATATTGCTCAATTCGAAAGAAATTCCCTTAAATTCCATATGCCCTAAGTGGCAAGGTTGGAACACTTGTACTGTATAGTTTTGAGCCCAATACGCATAGCCCCTGTGGTTCAACGGAGCTGGTCGTGTTCTAGGGCCGATCAGCTTCCGCAGGCGGGTAACACCGCAGCGTCGTAGGCGGGAAACCTTGCCTACCACTGCCTACACTACGTCGAGCAGCGTGACAGGAGTTGCCGGCAAAGGGAAAGGCAAGAGCAGGACAAGGAGCGCCGCCGCAGCGGAAAGGAGGATCCTAAAAGGGATTGCCAAACGGTGGGAAAAAGAGTTGACCACCCCCAACCAAAAAAAGGAAGAAACACCTTTTTTGGGAAACACGCCTCGCCCAACCAACCTCAGCAAGTACTACCAGGCACAAAGCGAAGCAGTTTCGTCAAGTAGTGGCCACAACAACTACGCGAACTTCTTGGCCGACCAAGTGCGTTTGAAGCGTCCTTTATCGTCCTTTACCGTCTTCAAGCACCCAGCAGGAAGGAGCGTACCGTGTGTTCAACGAGAACTACCAGCAGTTGCTGAGGAGGTAGAAAGGACACCAGGAAAGTCAGTCAGGCGAAGTTACTTGTGTGGAGAAGCGCGTCGTGC
>BGPT01001503.1:135497-146640 GCA_003297045.1 Symbiodinium sp. clade C Y103
AGAACTTGAAGGCATGGAAGGTGAACCTGGAACTTTGTCTGAGTACCTTGGCAGGGAAAAGTACACAATTGATGATTGTGTGGTGACCAAACCAAACGATAAGCATGTGCAAAACATTTTGGGGAAACTCGGGATGGAAGATGCAAATCCAGGCGTGTTGCCGGGAAGAAAACTTGACTTGACAAGCGCAGGTAGCATGNGCCGCTGAAAAGGAAATTTATGCATCATGCGTGGGTTCAAGCATTTACCTCAGCCAAGACCGGGCAGATTTGAAGTTCAGTGTGAAAGAATTAGCTCGATGTTTGCATGCACCCAGGCGATGTGATTTTCAAAATCTAAAGGTTTTTGCATGCCCTCTCAAAAAAAAATTATGACCCAGGATGCCACAGCCATAAAACGGGCAGTCCGAGTTCCCCATATGGAAAACCGATTGCCGTGAATTTTATATACCGTCAAGGTCAAGCAGGGGCCCGTGTCTTTCATTTTAGAACCCCAAATCTGGGTTCTAGAATGGTATTCCTTTCAAAAAGCCTAGGGTCTTGACATGCCTCAACAGGGAGCAAATTAGAACCTCGAAGTGTACGCAGGATGGGGTTCTAAAATCCTATTCCTGAAAACAATAAAATCAACGGAAATTGATTCATTTTTTTTTGTTTTGTTTCTGTCCGGTTTTCCAGTAGAAGTTTGCATGTTTTTACCCCTACGCATTGTGCGGTCCAGGCCCCCCACAATGCTTTGGATCCTTATGTTACTGGTAGCATTGTAGAAATTTTTCAAGGCTGCGTCCGGCCCACCACTTCTGTCAAAAAAATAGCGCCTTTTGTTGAAACAACACGGGAATGCATTCAAAAACGGGTCTCGCATCATCACACTGTTCAAAACAAAAAACGAAATCAAAATTTCATGAAAATCTGCGACAAATTTTGGAACATCAAGCTGAACACAGAAAAATGCAGAAAAAAATGTGAAAACAAGGATGCACAAGGACGTAAAAAGGATTTGAAAGGATGGCTAAGTTGGAATATGGCTGGCCACCAGTCAGCACTTGTGGGTCCAGAATGATTGCCTCCAAGCCAATACAGCATTTTGCAACACAAAGACCTGGGGAAGATTATGTTAAACCACTGTTTTCCTAAAAATGCCTTGGTTTTGTGAAAACAAGGATGCAAAAGGACGTAGAAAAGGATTTGAAAGGATGGCTAAGTTGGAATATGGCTGGCCACCAGTCAGCACCTGTGGGTCTAGAATGATTGCCTCCAAGCCAATACAGCATTTTGAAACACAAAGACCTGGGGAAGATGATATTAGACCACTGTTTTCCTTAGAACACCTTGGTTGAACAAAATGGTGTCTGAAGAATGCAGATGGTAAGGGAAAACAAGACTTCAGAAGGACATAGAAAGGATATGGCTAAGTTGGAATATGGCTGGCCACCAGTCAGCACCCCCCTCAAGGTTCTAAAATGGGGGGAGAATGATTCTAGAACCCGCAACGTAGACCCCAGGGGGGGGGATTCTAGACACCTCGATCTTGAGGGTATAATTTTATGGTACAATCCGGGTTGTCGCATTCTTCACGGGAAATTCCCGGACGTTTTTTTTCCGTTTCGAAATCCACGTACACGTTTCCGACCGTTGGAATTAGAAGACTCAAAACCTAAAACATCACAATCGAATGTGAATGGAACATGTGCACAAAAACCAAAAACAGAAAATGCTGTAAGGGTATTCGAAACGAACCTGGGGACGCCTCCCAGAATGGACAAAAAGTGGAGGAGCGTTAAAGCAGGCGTGACTTTGTTTTCGAATGTTCGTTTCTGGCATCGACCTTTGCGGCCCGTTTCGGGGACGGAACACTTTTGTTTTAGACATTGTGGTCCTGGTTTTCGCTACTTTACGGTTCACGCGACAATTGCTGGGATACGTTTGCCTCTGACAATTGAAAAATGAAATAGGCGAATTTCACATTCGCTGGATTTCCTTTTGATTTTGCATGGTGCATGTGGCTAGTTTTGCCCCAGTTTTTTGGCCTGCACCACGGGATATCCGAATTTGTGGCTAGAAGTGGTTGATGGTTTGCCTATGTTTGCCTCGTTATTGATTGTAATATTGTTGCCCTTTCATGCGAGACTATGAATGGACATGATAGTGATCTGTCGCGTGCGTAACAGTACAGGATTGTAAAAGTTAGTAGCGTGCCCACTTTGCGGAACAATCACGGCGACGATGCTGAAACGCAACCAGGTTTACACCCACCTTGGCCACACCTGCATCAGCCCCAACGCGAAGAAACCGGCCAATCCCCATTGCAGCAAACCCACCGCAAATTGAAGACCTGACAAGTATCAAAACCAATTCAGTGGGAAACGGGCGCTTCCATCGGTAAAAAAATCAATTCAAACATTCATCTCAAAAAAAATCAGACAATACATCAAAAATGATGCTGGTCGTTTTCGAGTACCATAGCAATTCTGACGTTTTGATTTCGGTGTGGCAGCACCGTGTCTTTTACGAACTCAAAATTGCAAGAAAAATGTGAACTACGAACACTACTTGCTATAATTAACAAAAAGCGACCCAACGCGTGAACCCTGCAACGAAAACCACGTGAAAAACACATTCAACAAAAAAAAAATGCACAAATGACAGTGACATTGATAAACCAAAAACAATGAATGCAAGTTGTCCACCAACGATTTTTTGTGTGTTTGTTTTTTCTTATTTTTTTTGATTGTTGGTGACTTCGTGTTCGTATTTTTCATGTAGTAAAGACACTCTGGGAAACGGCCTCCCCTGAACTGCAACATGGTGTCAGAGGTATACATCGTGTTGATGAACACTTGTTGCCAGCAGATTTAGTGTCCAACATTGTTTGACCAAATGCTACTCTTGTACGCCACCATGGTTTCAAAACGAAAACCACCATTTTTCCAATAAAAACTAACATGGGACCATTCAAAATTACTGATGCAAGCTACCTGTCCAGGCAGGTTTTGGGTGATTGTTGGAGGGGGCGAGGCACGATGAACGCATGGGGTTCTGCATAAACCCTGCCTGGTGCGTGACAACAACACGTGCTGAACCCAAAATTTGTTCATTCGACTTTGCAGTTGGCAAGCGCTTTGAATTGTTGTTTTTTTCTTGTATTTTGTGGTTCCCACAACTCTGTTCTATGTGTCTTTTCATTGGAAAGCACGCGCAAGGGTGGACAATTTCCACGTAAAACTGAGGTGGCCGAACCATGTTGAAACGCGAATGTCATGTACATACCTGCCTGGGTGCGATTGCCCGGGGAAGGGCGGAAAAAAATAGTGATAGTAGGCGATATGGATTTAAAAAATGAAACTATAATTCATTCGTCACAACTTCGGAACCACCAACGGGAAAACCAACGGCATCCGTTGGCCTGGCAATTCCAACAGATTTTTGGGATTGTGTTTTTTCCCCTTTCAACACCTTGCAGCCGATGGAAAAATATGTCTCAATGCAAATTGAAACGGGACCTGGACAGTGGACATTCAAATAAGATGATCATTTGAACCAACTGATTTTTTTTCCAAGTTTCTAGCCGAGGGGTTGAGGAGGGATGCGGCAACCCAGTTCAACTCGGTGACCTTGGTCCAAACATGCGAAATGGAAAATTTGTGATGTTTCAATTGCTGATTTGTGACCTGGCCTGTCGTTTTGTTGTTTGATGTGTGTGCATGCCAACCGAAGAGAGATATAAACATAAAGCAATGCAAAAAAAATTCTGGATGCAGCCTTTCCAACGCATGTTTGGATCTATTGCATACGGATATGTCCCCTCATTTGGTGGATTTGCATTTTGTGAACGACATCTTGCGTTTTGTTCCCGTTTCTCAACCGAAAAAATGTATTCGTTTTTTTTCGTGAATGAACTGAACATAGAAGTTTGATAAGTGAAACCCAACCACGGCAGGTATTAAATATGCCGACATGTATGTCCCTCAAAGCGTTGGACAGAGACAATGGTCACAAGCGCGTGGTTTGCATAGTTGCAACGCAGAAGTTGGCCAATCACAAAAACGTTACCGTTTCGGTTGTTCCAACATGTTCCCTATAGTCAGTGGTGCTAAACAGGATTCATGCATGGTCTGAGACACCAGTTTCCTGATATCTCCAAACTGGGACAAGGATGCCGCGTTCAAATAACATCTGACCAGCCAAAGCATTTTGGGCGTTTTTTTGTCGTTGATTGGACATCAATTTTCAATAAACAGCTGTCTCAAACAAAGATGGAATCCAAAGACATGGGACTAAAATTCAACGTGTTTTGTTCAACAACATTTTTTTGCACAAAAATTGATTTGGTTTGTATACCTGCAACCGCAACGGCCGGATACTGAATGAACGTGTGTATACGTTTGCTTCCAAACTAATTGAAACAGGTTGGTTTTAAGATTGGTTTGTTTCCCCATCGGGTTCCATGGCAGTACCTGGTGGCACAGTGACTCGGATTGGCCACGATGATTTTTTTTGCACTGCATCCCCGACCGCAATTGCCAAAGCCGCAGCTATTCACAAATGTGTGTTGCAAGCGCATATCTCAATTTCTTTGAAGGGCCGAAAATAATTTTCCTGCTAAACTGGGAGTTTTCTCACATGTCAGAGCCACTTGATCCAGAACGTTCAGGACACGTGTTACGTCACTGTGGCCCATGAAATGACGCTTCTCGATTGTGCGTGTCATCCTTGCAATGGAGTGCCATGCTGATGAAATTTGACACCTCGCCTCAAAATTTTGCCGAAAAGGATTTGAGGATTAACTTTGTTCCTAATTATATAATCGTCTTCATTCCATGGCATCTCGGGCCCAGGTTGACTGTCCCAATAATCTCGGTGGATAAACCACTGTTCAACAAATGTGTCCAGTTGGATTGGTGATGCGCATGGACGACGATATCTGTGAAAACTGAAAATCCGTGCCGTTCACGCTGAGTCCACCAGCTGCACAGTGGTCCCAGCACATATCAAGCTGTCCAGGAAAAACGGACATCAGGTGTGTCTGAAGTATTCCTTCAAGATGGCATGATTAAACAAGCCTACCTCCTGTACACGCTTTGCCCTCTCACGCTCATTCACTGGCATATGGGCATAGATCTGGTCAAAGTCGTTCCACGCCACGCCAACCACAGGAAGAACTGGAGGTTCTCGGTCGGAGAATGGAGAGCCAGGCAAACTCTCCAAGTACTCTCTGGTGTTGCTGTCAGAACGTGCTCCTTCAGCACCAGCAGCTGCATCAGTTGGTGGTTCACCAGATGTAGCACCACCACCAAGGCCATGTGCCATTGCTGCAGATGCAGCAGCCACAGGTGGAAGCTCTTCTTCATCCACCTCCATTCGGTTTTCTTCTTCTCCAGATTCTCCTCAATTCAGGCCGTAGGCGTTCATTGGATCGGTCTCGCTGTACCCATACGTTCTGCGTCGTTTGGCATCCAGTTTCATGCATCTTGCCAAACCACTAGGACATTCCCGAATATATTCCTTTTCTGATTCAGCATCATCCACTGAAGCCAAAACCCTGTACTGCCTCAGCTCTTTGTTCACCGGGTCCCAGGCGTCAACAAAGTTGATGTCACGACTTTCATGCGCAATCGTCTCAGCTGCCCAATTCACCGCATGAGACAGCTCGATCGTGTGGACCCACTTCTTCAAAAGGAAGCCAATGAAGATACCCACAGGCAAGACGGTCAAGGCATAGAAGAACTTCATCGTTGTCCTTTGTCAAAACCTTCAGCATCACTTGCCTCACAGTTTTCATCGTCTTTCCCACTGCCTTCTTCTGAAGGTAAGAGTTGAATACCCACCGGCACGTAGCTTCTCGAAATACCATCGTATTCCATCAGCCCAATCAGGAACATGAGGAAGGCTCTTCTAGCTCTTGCAAGCTTCTTGGTGCCAAGATCTGCCAAGTTCCAGACATAGTTGGCACACCGTCCATTTCCAAAGCACCCTCCTTGATCTTTTGTTGCAACCATAGGTACTTCACATTGATGTGCTTCAAACGTCCAATTCCTTGGCGTTGAGAAAAGGCTCGGCACGATGAGGAATCTGAAACAATCCTTGCTGATGTTGGTTGATGAGTGATGAACTCCCAAAATGTTGAAATGTAGATGGCTTCAGCTCCTCCTCCAACACTTGCTAGATACTCGGATCCACAGCTCATTCACATAGACCATGGCTGAGGATACAGAATGTCTCCTCCTTGCACCCGTTGACTTGTCACCTGCCCAGTCAGCGTCTGTGAAGACCTCGACAAGATCTGTGTTGAGCTCATCTGGGTCCGCCTTGCCGTGGATCTCACTGAGCTTGCTTTTGTTGGCAGTGTTGTAACTCAGCAAAACACCCAAACTGGGAATATGCTTGAGATACAGGATCACATGTCTCACAGCTGCATCGGCGGCCACCGTAGGTCTCGACATGAATTGGCTCAAATGCCTGTCTGTCCTGGCTCAGGTACGAGAGTGTACCCATGGCTGACCTGAAACGATGTTTCCCTTGCTCATCCAGCTCCTCAGACTCGAAGTTCTCACCCATGACATCTGGAGTTGTCTTGGGCTTTCCATGCTGCAACCCATAGAGTTGCACCAGTTCATCTGCATACTTCTCATGAGGGCTGATGATCACCCCCGCCTGCGTGAAGAAGTGCCTCTTCTTCAAGAACCGAACTGGTTCCTGATCATCTTGATCATCAGCTGGAATCAACTCACCTCCTTGCAAAGTGAACTTCTCCCTGAATGCAGTGACCAACCATTCCACTGCTTCACGTTCACCTCCCACTAGGTCATCGACATGGGAGAATAGCACCAAATTCTTCGTATTCGTCTTGTGCCTAAATAGGCTTGGAAGCAAACGAATGTTTTCCATCTGCAGGCTTTGGAGGTGCTCGGTCAGGAACCGAGCTGCAGCATCGCGCTGTCCAGGCAAACAGCGTCCCAAAGACCAGAAACGAGAACTCGAATCGTCAGTCCACCACACCGGCTTCTGAACCAAAATCCTTTCTTGTTGTGGCACCAGGAGGAATTCATCCTTGATGTCCAAGAATGCCAAGAGCTATCGATAGCAGCAGTGTGCTATCATGATCAGCCTTGAAGTTGGGGCAAATGTTGAAGCTGATCCTTTGTCTCCTGTCTTGAACTTTCTAGCCACATAGCGGCATCTGCGCTGCCACTTCTGATTTCTCCAGCGCCAGTCCATGACACTTCGTGTTGACAACACAGCACCAAGTTCCAGGTCCTCCTCAATAGGTTCTTGGAGCACCTGCATGTCCAAGAGTCGATTGATTTCCTCATAGCCCGCTGCTTCGTCCAATGCTGCCAGTTCGTCAGCATCTATCTCTGGAGGCTTGCCTTCATCTGCTTGATAAACATGAAAATACACTAAGAAGAATGTATAATGTACTCACAAAACGGAAACAACCACCCTAGCCCGGCTCTCAGATGTCCTCCAAGACGCAATAGAGGCCACAGAAGAGGCCTTGAACCATTGCCAGATACAATCCCTCCATAAGCTTTTGGATGTCGTGAAGGCCCTCATGACCCAATCCAGTTGCGTAATCTCAACAATAATACGCATAGCACGTGTGCTTCCGGCAAGATTCTTCACATTCAGCTTGGCCAATGCATCCCGCATCTAAAATCTAAAACTTCTCCTGCACCAGCGCCTTCAGTAGAGTCCAACATTCTGGCAAACTTGTTTGATGTGAAAGCTTCTTCGGCTTGACTACGTTTGGATTCATCTTGGGCAGGCATTCCAGCATCACTAGCAGGACTTGGAGGATGTGTCCTTGCATACTCCTGCATAGTCAATGGCTTCATCAGGACGCTCTTTCTGTGGTTCCACACCTTGAATTGAGCTTCATCATCACCATCTCCACCAAGAATGATCCATTCAGGCTCAAGAAACTCCTCGACTCCTCGACCTCTTGCTCCCACTGACTTCTCCAACTTCTCGAACATGTGGGATGTTGCCAGCAAAGTGTAAGGACTGCCGTGCCGTCATCTAAAATCTAAAACTTCTCCTTTTTTTCCTTGGAAGTAGCGCACGCTGGCTCACGGCCTGTGTCACTAAGACCTTTGCGCATAGACGTTTTTTCCTTAGCACAAACAGTGAAGAAGGCATTAAAAGACTTTGCCTCCTAGCGACGGGTTGTACGGAACACGAATTAATGGACTTTGGATTAGAGTTCGTAGATTTGTTTTCTACCTTATCACGATCTGCAAAGAAAATTATCTTGAATGACCTCCAGGTTCGCTTAAGACCCCACATTTCACACGAGTACTTGCAGTCGATTGGAGTCCTTCTCTATTCTTGTTTGGCAGATCCACAGGTCGATCACTTGCGCACCAAAGTCGAAGTCTTCAACATTCCTTTTGCTCGGAAGTAGCGCACGCTCACGGCTGGTGTCACTAATCAATGAAGACGGTAAAAGTAAATCCAAAGCAATCAGTACCCCTTCACGGTGTTCAACAGAGTACAAAGTTAGGCATCCTGGGAGTACTGTGAGTGTCGTACCAATAGCTGGACCTCCTACAGGCCCTATATCCCTTAAATTAATGGAACACTGAGCCAACAACACTTCAGTGGTCGCTCAAGGGAATCGGCAAGGGTGGACAATAAACATCAAGTGGTCCGGAAGTTTCAGCTGCGATGGTGCCAGGCAATCTTCAGGCAGCCAGACAGCGCGCGTAGTGCTAGTGACATGGGGTTGCCCCTGGACATTTCCAAACACTTTCAACNGCTGCGATGGTGCCAGGCAATCTTCAGGCAGCCAGACAGCGCGCGTAGTGCTAGTGACATGGGGTTGCCCCTGGACATTTCCAAACACTTTCAACCAACACAGGAAAAACCCATGCTTGCCGGTGCGAGATGTTTGTTGTACAAAGTTCAGAACCGTAACGTGCTTCGGCCATTCAATGCAGAGCTAGTTTGTTGTGATGTACCGGGTGCGTCGTGATATTCATGGGGGTGACTAAAAGGCAGTTTGCACGATTGCCTCCATTGAAGGGCCGTTCGCACGTTATCTTCCAAAGTTTCTAAAGAAACGCTTCGTGCAGAGCCAATGTAGTGGAAGCTTCAGTAATGACATCTTGCTCCACTTTGGACCCCCAAAACAAGGTCCAAAAAACATGCAAAGACAAGGTACGCCAGAAGCGACCCCCATGTTTCGACCCAAGCTTCGGCTGCACAGGATCGCATCAGCTGGACTTAACATTGATGATGAAATCAATGGATTGAAACTTGCTGAATAAAATTCACCCAAACCAAGAAATTAGTCACAACGGCTAGCCCCATTTTGGGGTCCAAAATCTGGATCCCAAAATGGGGGCCCTACAGGGAACCTACTTTTAATTTTTTTCTTACTCAATTTTGGGCCCATTTTGGGCTCCAGATTCTGGACCCAAAAATGAGGCTGGCCGTTGCATCTATTTTCTTGTTTTGAAGCAATTTTACATCAGCAAATCTCAACCCTCTGGATTCATCATGAATGTCAAGACCAGCTGATTCGATCCTGTGCAGCCCAAGCTGGGGTGGAAACATGGGGGTCGCTTCTGGCGTATCTTGTCTTTGCATGTTTTGACTTTATTTAGTGACCTGGACACAAGGCACGTTTGCTTTTTGACTTGTTGAACCCTGAAGCATTTGGCTGAGAAATATTTTTATGCTGCGTCAGTTCCGGACCCCCTCTTTGCCAGTCCCACGGACCCACTCTGTGCAATGTTCTTTGGTATGCTCTGAAGGTGCGTTTCTTCCTGGAATAAGAATCTGGATCTACAGGCCCTATGCCACAACACTTCAGTGCAGCACTGGGAGCACCTATGATCCGATTTCGTGGCAGGTGCAGCGCTTGACCACATTATGATCAAAGTTCGCAGCAAGTGCAACACTTTAAGCACGTTGTGATCAAATTTCGTGGCAGGCGCATCACTTGAAGCGCGTTATGGTTAAATTTCGTCGTAGGGGCAGCACTTGGAGCACCTTATGATCAAATTTTGTGGCAGGCGCAGCACTTGAAACACATGGTCAAATTTCGTGGCAGACGCAGCACTTGGAGCACGTTATGATCAATTTCGTGGCAGGTGCAGCACTTGGAGCACAAGATAATCAAATTTCGTGCAGGCGCAGCACTTGGAGCACGTTATCATCAAATTTCGTGCAGGCGCAAGGAAAACGTGGAATCGTAACGTCGTTCTCGCAACGCCGACCGGAGATTATGGTCAAGCGTTTCCGTGTGGTGCAGTGCACATTTTGGGATCGTAACGTGCTTTTTTCTTGTGGCGCGGTGCACATTTTGGACCGTGATGTGCGTGCGCGTGTGGCGCGATGCACATTTCGTAACATGATGTTTTCTTCTGGCGCGGTGCGCATTTTGGATCGTAACGTGGTGTTTTTCTCGTGGCGCGGTGGACATTTTGGAGCGTAACGTGCTGTTTTCTTGTGGTGCGATGCACATTTTGGACCGTGATGTGCGTGTGCGTGTGGGGCGGTGCACGGTTTGGTTGATGATCAAGCCAATGGATTGAAACTTGCTGAATAAAATTACCCCAAACCAAGAAAGTGGACACAACGGCTAGCCCCATTTTGGGGTCCAAAATCTGGATCCCACCTACTTTAATCTTTTTTCTTACTCAATTTTGGGCGGGGTCCATTGTGAAAACACAAGAGCGGCGGTCAGCTCTTTTTCACCAGCTCAGACTTGAGCCAAACCACAAAAGGTTTGACATCAACTTGTCTTCTCTTCCTTTAGAAGAGATGCAGAGTAAAACGCAGTGACTTCTCAAACGTTCTTAAGAGTCTCAAACTACTTCAAACGAGTTCTCAAGCTTCCAAAAACGTTCTTCAGCTTCTCCAAATAAACAAGCTTCAGCTCAAACTCACAAATCACCTACAANACTACTTCAAACGAGTTCTCAAGCTTCCAAAAACGTTCTTCAGCTTCTCCAAATAAACAAGCTTCAGCTCAAACTCACAAATCACCTACAAAACGCCCTGCAAATCACCTACCAGCATCAAGTTCATAAGATATGGGTCAAACAGATCAAAAACACCCCAAAAACACAAAAACAAACGAAAATCCATCTCCAAGCTCTTCCATGCACAAACTGGTTCCATTTGGTTCCAAA
>BGPT01001504.1:0-16154 GCA_003297045.1 Symbiodinium sp. clade C Y103
GCCAGATAGAATGCCAGATAGAATGCCAGATAGAATGTCAGATAGAATGCCAGATAGAATGCCAGAAAGAATGCCAGATAGAATGTCAGATAGACTGCCAGATAGGATGCCAGAAAGAATGTCAGAATACATGCCAGATAGAATGCCAGATAGAATGCCAGAAAAAATGCCAGATAGAATGCCAGAAAGAATGCCAGATAGAATGCAAGAAAGAATGCCAGATAGAATGCCAGAAAGAATGTCAGAAAGAATGCCCGATAGAATGCCAGATAGAATGCCAGATAGAATGCCAGATAGAATGCCAGATAGAATGCCAGAAAGAATGCCAGATAGAATGCCAGATAGAATGCCAGATAGAATGCCAGAAAGAATGCCAGATAGAATGCCAGATAGAATGCCAGAAAGAATGTCAAAATACATGCCAGAAAGAATGCCAGATAGAATGCCAGAAAGAATGTCAGAAAGAATGTCAGAGCATATGTCAGAGAAAATGTCGGATAGAATTCCAAGAGGAAGAGGAGGAGAGGACAACTCTGATGAAATCTAGAGACCTTCGGTCTCTAGATTTCATCAGAGTTGTCCTCTCCTCCTCTTCCCTGCCAGAAAGTTTTGCCAGAAAGAATGTCAAAATCTGTATCACACAATATGCCAAAGAAAGTCTGATGGTGGGGATCACTCGAAGAAAGTAATTTTGCTGAGAAGCATATTGCGCTGAAAAGCATATGGTGCTGAGAAGCACATAGTTGCTTTGGTTTAGTTTTCATATTGAAACATTCATGAATTGAAACAGATACTGACTCCAAGATCGAATCCAATGCCCAATTAACTTGTTAGTATTTTCAATTTACTATTTTAAGATAATGTTGATAAGAGATCGATTCTTTTAAAATCATGTGATGTAAGGGGGGTGAGGACGGCCAAAACATGAGGTTGATAAAACAACAAAACCCATGACAAATTGAAACCCAAAAACATTTTTTCCACATCCATCCATTCGTTGGAGTGTTCTTTACATAGATAGAGTATTAATGTGTCTTGTCAGGAACCTTTCAGGCACTGTCCGTCCCGTCCTCGAACACTTCAAGATCAAGCAACGTGCTCAGCAACAAGATGCTGAAAAGCATCTGGTGCTGAGCTGAAAAGCAAAAGCTGGGTTGTGCCGACAAGCACTGGTGCTGAAAAGCACGGGTGCTGAAAAGCATTGGTGCTGAAAAGCACCCACGTCGCACTGTGCGACAGGCAGGGAGTTTCACCTGGCATTCCCTTGCCAATTTTTTTCTGTAAACGGCTGGCGCCAATGTCAGTCCCTCCAAAGTAGGCGAACCATGCAATCGGTGAAAGCTTGGGAATTTTCATCCAGTATGAGTGAGATGTTGGGTGCGCTTCTCATTTGTAGCCAGTGTCCATCGGCCCATTTGGGTGGGGGCGGCCTTAAGTGGACCCTCCCGACACTGTCTCAATGGGTCGCAACAAACCAATTCTCCAGGATACGGTGGAATGAACCAGGTGAGTAATTGGTTGTCACTGGGAGTCGAAACAGAGGATCTAGAAAACAGGGTGGGTGACCCTCCTGTCAGGTTGACTATGGTCGCATGCATAACACACTCATAGGTTCATGTGCAGTTCACGCACATCACACTTCATGCAGAGTTAATGAACTAGTTGCGCGCAGTCCATGCATCTGACTTGCAGGGCACAAGCTTATACCACGAACGGCTGTTGCATATGACATGCATGTCTAATGAACTTGAACAAAGTGTGCACAGTTCATGCATGTGACAATGCAGTATTTTGCATGTTTCATTACATGAATACATGATGAAAGGTGATGTCACAGTTCATGCAGAGTTGTGAACGCACAGTGCACAGCTCATGCATCTGACATGCACTGCACACGCTTATACCATCCATGCACATCTCGAGATGCAGGCACATGATGAAACAGAACTGGAGAGGCAAAACTGCAAGTGCCGAAAGGCAAACGTGCTGAAAAGCATAGGTGCTGAAAAGCATAGGTGCTCAAAAACAGCAAAGTATAGTATCATTCTGCTTTTCACAGTAGTCAATCAGTGATCCTGTCCTGGCTCCCACGGAGGAGTCATCCTGCTTGGCACGAACCTCGCAGCAGTTTCTTGGATGCAGGCAATTGTTTCACTAAAAGAATAGACATCTTTCATGCGTTGCATGCGCAGCACAAACACTGCGAAGAGTTGTGAGTGCTTTTCAGGATTTGCAGGATGCTTTTCAGCATTCATTAGAAGACGATTTTCATTACCGCTTCATGCTCTTAAGAGAATACGCGCGCCATGTGCAACATGTTGTCATTGTAGATCTGAAGCTAAGGCTCCGCCAGAAGTGTGAGCCTTACTGCCAGCCAAGCATCTTTCAAACATGTAGCCACTGCTGAGAAGCACCCCCTAGACATGCATTTGTACCAGATCATCTGGTACGAGGTACGTATGGGCCATTTAGACGTGAAAAGCCCATCTAGGCGTGAAAGGGCGTGAAAATAAGATACTGCCAATTTTGGCCTTGACCCAAGGAATTTTTGACACAAAATGTTGAAAAATACTTGACGTGTGTCTCCCTGCCTATCTGGGAGGCACCAGCGTGGGAAATGGAGAAAAAGGATATATCTATATGTATATTTTTACATTTACAATACCAAGTATACACGTAGGAAGTATATATATATAATATATATATATAGTATAATCCAGTATAATGTATAACACACCCCACAAGACAAAACGATTGTGGTTTTGACATTGGCGGGTTCAACCAAGATATGCGTTTTGGAAAAGCCTTTGCCACACTCAATGGTTTTTCAATGTTTTTCATTTGGAATGGTTGGGGCGTATGAATCATCGCTCAACTGAACTGGCCGTTAAAACCCAAATCTAAGTTAGGGTTTGTGAAGCTGGATGTATGTGGGTTTAATTATTTCTATGCCACCAATTTTTCACAGTTGGGACCCTTAATTGGCAACAGTGCATGATATCCCACCTTTGTTTTTCAGGGTGAACCCAACCGCGCATCGCACCGACCGCTCCGGGATTGAGGTCTCAAAACAGGGGCCCCCTGGATTCTAGATCTGGGTGTAAATTCCACCAAAAATCAGTGACCATTTCTGGAAACGCAACAGGCCCATCAGGCCATGTTGATTTCATATATGTATATATGTCTATATATATATATATCTATATACATCTGTGTACAAAGCCACCTATATGTACGTAAAAAAGATTTAATGTTGTACTTACCTGGGTTGGCATTACCCCACTATAACCCTTGGAACATTTTGAAAAAAGAAGAAATGGCCTCAGCACCAAATCCTGTGCCTGCACGCCGTGGTGAGTGCGCTCTGCTCCCTTTTGCCGATGGTCTCCAGCCACTCGAGCTCTAGGTGCTATGGGTGGAACAGCCCGCGGTCTATATTGCGCAGTGTTTTTTCTAGGGCCCATCTGTTCAATGCAGGGCTGTGTGATTTGAAAATATGGATTGCCTTTTTTCCTGGGTTCCTTTTACCTTCTAGCTAGATATACTATGTTTCTGAACATCTGTAGATCCTCCCTCAGTATCCAGCCAACCTGGCGCGATGCTGCGTGTGGGAAAAACTTTTTGAATTCATTGTGTATAAATTCATGGTTGAAACATATTCTCTGCTCATGTTGCGATAGGAAACCAATCATTTGAATCTCTCTTGAAAACCAACAGGTCGCCTTCTTGATGATATTTTTTTAAAGCTGTGGTTCGAAAAATGTAGAGTTTGGCTTTACTGGCATATATATAAGTCTGAAACCAACGCTATGTGTTGCGACACTGTCAGGTGCAGTTGGTGGCGTGCTATATATTTGGCTATCCTTGCAATGGTTTGGCTCCCAGTTGGGTTGGGCAGCATGGTGCTCACAAAAACCTATCAATCCCCCATATCAGCCATCCAACCATGATAACCCATAGGGATAGGGACTATATATCCCCTGACAGCTTCAAGAACAAAGTGCTTTGCTGGCAAAATACAATTAAGTTCAGATGCCTTTGATTGTAGTTCATCACATCCAAGGCTCAACCAGCCCAATCTGCTGTAAGTAAACTTTGGATTTTGGGAGGAATTCTATTTTCAATTTGTCCACCATCACCACCTTGCCTCAAGGCCAGTCTGTGGCAGATTCAGCAAGGTGCGCTGCTACCCCCTGCGGCGGGATCCGTGTTTGAATGATGTTCGCCCGGTTTTTTGAATCCACAAAGCATAGCTTACACAATTTTCGGGAAAATGGTGTCTTTTAAAACCACATTAATTTTTTTGGCAGGGGCCTGATGTGGGGCCAAGTGCTTAAAGTGGTTGAGGTCCAAGGCCATTTCGGATCTTGACTCCGGGGTTTCATGCGCATAGGTCTGAATCCTACCTAGACTTTCCTAAACATGTATTCAATTCCATTTGTAAGCCAGCTGTGAAACAGTTCACATATATAACATATACATATATTTTTTCATCGCATGTATGCTTACCTGTTGAAGATGTATATTTATGGCTTTATATATGTGTATTGATAGACATAGCGCTTCCGTCTTGCAGCGATATCATGGGCCGTAAGCTTCCCCAAAACCTGGTGAGCGACTATGCAGCTGCCTTTGCAGAGCACCAACGGTTGAAAGAAGTATCTCGACATGAGCTTTCTTACCTGGTAATTTTCTTGGATTTTCACGTTCCTTCCCCGATACTATATCAATTGCCTTATTGGGGCCATGAAATTGCTTTTGGAAGCAACCATATATATATGCAAAAGGGTTGCTAAGCCAAAAGTGGTAAAGCTTACCCTTAAATATTACGTAATGTTGGAGATTGATGTATCAACAAGCTGAGGCGGGATTTTCGTTCCTACTAGACTGCTCCGGGACTTTATTCAAGCCCTTGCCGAAGAAACCACCCATGAAAGACCTGGAAGGCAACGATGAGGCAATCTACTCCGTCATGAAAGTTTCTAGGGGTGCTGGGCGATACAGTGCCCATATCCTTAAACAAGCTCTTCTCAAATTCTACACCGATTGCAAGTTGTTTCCTGTCGGTTTGTCTTCGGACATGGAAGTCATTCAGACATGGGCCCTTCGTCAAGGAAATGCGTTGCAACGCTTGGTGACTTGAATGATTTAAGCTTATGGTGTTCACATGTATGTTGGAAACGGCTCAGAGTGAAATAGTGTTTTGTTTTTGGCCCTTGGCAAACCCAGAGTCGAAATCTTAAAATGAAATAACCCCATGTCTCTTGACTGTTAGGATTTCAGTCATACTATACACGTACAGTTGGCAGTGCCTTTTCTCATCAATGGTTCTTATGCTCCATAAAATGCATCCCAGAGGTATGTACTGATGTGTACCTTTATCCATCAAAGAGATCTTTCTTGTGATGTTACACCTTAAGATTTAGTGGGGTCCGCGTTGGGACAACGAAAAGAATCCATTTGGCCTTTTTTTGGCAATGCCCGTTCCAACCATGAAGAACCCACTGGATATCTTGGGGTTATTTATGTTCGTACAGCTTCTGTAACCCCCGATATATGACCTTTTCACATCCCAGGTGAGCCGGTTCCGGCGGTTGCATCGCCTTGCTGGTAGCAGCAAGAGGAAGAAGATCGACGACCTGAAGAAGCGCTTGGTGGGCTTCGTTGAGCCTAATCTCAACCCATAAACCTGGATATTTGTTTGGGGTAAACGATTAGGAAATGAATCAGAAACCATGTGTGCTGACATGATTTGCCTTGACCAAGTCTATAATGCCCACAGGGACCCAAGAAAATATTGTTTGTTCCTGGTTGCCATAATATTAATTTTTTGTCATGGGACTATATTTATTTATATATATATATATATATATCTATCTATAAATAAATATATATAGTCCCAAAAAACGACCCCCAAGGCAACCCAAATCAAATGGTTGTTGAGTGATGCTTTTGAATATGCCGCCCAAGGATTTTGCTCCGGGTGAAGGGCATCCAGATGATGAGCTGGGGGAGGAGGATGGAGACAGCATCAGCCATGAAAGTGTGGGAACACTTTCCGAGATTTCCGACCCCGCAACTTGATTTCTAATTTGGCTCATGTTCGATCAAAAATTGTTCACCCATTTGATCCCATATATGTGTGTTCCCCTTTTTGTGTATGGCAATTCACTGGCCCTCCGGTTTGTGGTTCTCTTACGGGTGGACCCTGCAGTCGCATCGTGGAGCACTTCCCATCTTGGCAGAGAGAACACCAGCAGATGTGCGATTGGCAACTTTGGCAGAGCAGCTGAAGCAAGCCAAGGAGCATGCAGCCCGGATCAACGACAAGGACGGACTTTAGATTTCAACGAAATTAACACACTATGTAGATCATTGTTATATGATGTTGTGTCTTGTACCCACAATTATTTTACCCCAACCTCAAAGCAACTAATCTGTTCAGGGTGCAGGGTGAAAAAAGTATGACCACCTTTGTTGTAACACTATAGTTTGGTAGGCTGCTCCAAAGTAAAACAAAGTATAGATATATGTATAGGTGCTAGTTCTTAGTTCTGTTGTGTTCCAGATTATCTTGATAGAAAATAGGTCTTGCCATCCCATTGATGCGCAGGCCGTCGACAACAAGGTGGAACCCCAGAAGTCCAAGGATCTGGCGGGCTTGGCTGCTGCGCTGAAAGCTCGATGGCGACTTCGAGCAAGCTGCCTGAATCGTCGCATGCGCTGCCATCATATGCTCCTTGCCAAGTATTCCCATTATCCCTGAAGAGTTTTGAAATTTGCTGAATCCGAGTCTTACCACTGATCTTCACATTTGATGAGGGTATCAACCATTTCCAAAGAAATTGTTGGTGATGGCTCCACTGCTTGTTCACAATTCATATGTGGTCATATCATTTGCCTATCATACCATAACCTTTCTTCCTGTCAATAACATTATTCATCTCAATATACTGGCATTTGTACCCACCAGAAATTTTCAAAGATATTCATGTATATACATATATATATATACACATACATGTATATATATATATATAGATAGATAGATTGATAGATATAGCTATATAAATAGATATACATGATCACATACCAAATCAAAAAGAACAATTGGGCCTACATCCAACGACTATGTCCCTTTTATTGGTTTGATCTCTGTCCTACTTTTGATCAGGTTTTGAAGACCTTGTCATCTCCACCACCTTCAAAACCGTTTGCGATCAACCAGCAGTACAAAGCCAACATGGTGGAAGAACCCCAGGGTGCTGAAACTGCTGAGCCGTCGGTGGAACCCCAGCCAAAAAACTTAGGCGTGAGAATAGTTCTAAGGGGCCCTCGGTGAAAAAATGTAAGAAGATGTCTCCCAAGTCGGGGCCCCTGGCCAAGCCAACTCCAGATGCTTTGTCCTCCAGTGCTGCGGGGACGTATACCCCCAATGAATACAGCGCAAAGCGCGTAGAATTCATCCGAAATTTAAGGGATGGTGGTATGTCCTATCAAGAGGCCAATGAAAAGTGGAATGAAAGTACCTTAAAGAAGGAACTTCTCAGCACGCTTCCTGTGGCCGAATTAGTTCGAAGAAGGTTTTGCCCAAAGGGAACGACAAGCAACCCGTGGGCTCCATAGTGTCATTTGTTTGGTGATGACCGGTGTTGGTGAATCCACCTGTTTTCACGACAAATTAACTTGAGATATGTGGGCTTCTTTTCAACATCTATGCATGGTGTTGAGGTCCTTCAAAAAGAGGTTCATATGGCAGCATTTTTGATTTGGTGGCTTTGGGTATCCCATTTGAGACTTTCAAGAATGGTTATTTCTGGAATATGGGGATGAATTTGATGTCCCAGGTTGGTTTGGGGAAGTACCAATGATCGATCACTTTGATAAACCAAAAAATTTGAGCTGCTCGAGCCCATTCAGTCCTAGACTTCAGCCCTCAGCGTGGACAAGATGATTTATGCCTTCGAACGATGGTCTGTCCCTCCTTTGATGATGCTTCTTTGCCTCTTACTCATATTCAATGAGAAGGTGGAGCGTACTGGCGATGTTCAATTTGTGGAACTGTTCGCAGGACGTGCCGAGGTCAGCAGAGCATGCCGGGGAGAGGGCATGATTGGCTCTTCCCACGATCTTCGCTACTCTTCGCACTTCGATCTTTGTGGTCGAACCGGGTTTCTGTAGCATGGCTATTTAAATATTCGATGTTTTGGTTCCCATTGTGATTCATGGATTCACTTCAAGGTCTTAGATTCCCAACCATTTGAATTGTGGAGGCTTCTCTCACATGATTTGAGTCATGAGACTAAAAAAGGGCACCACCAAAAGAGGGTAGCTATTACTGGGAAATTAGTATGTGTGTTCTTTCAACCTATAGTATGAGGTAAAAAACCATGAGGGTATGTACTACTAAAGGGCCCAATGTTGTAATTAGAATTTCATGTCGTGGTAGTAGGAAAGAGTTTGCTGTGGGCCTATACCTTTGCATGCTTCTGTTTATCCAGATATGGGTCAGACTGTCAACCCTGACGCCATGCATACCCACCCCTTCTGTCCTTCAGGATGGCCGTCAACGAACTTCTCAGGGCAGCGCCTGGCGCATTGTGCGTTTTTGCTCTGTGCTGCAACAGCTACTGCAGAATGTGTCTTGGATGGGATGGCTAGGATTGGGTCGTGGTCCCATATGTCCCAACACCATGAATGAACCATCAAAATCACAATGAATTATACAGATCATAATAAAAAATACGCTATATGCATATCAAACATATTTGTATATCGGTATATGTGCATATGCGTGTATGATATGTATGTGTGTGTATGTGTGTGTGTATGTATGTATGGATGTATATACGTATGTATGTACGTACGTAGGTATGCACATATGTACGTATGTATGCATGTATGCATGTATGCATGTATGCATGTATGTATGCCTATTCAGCTGTAGATCTATCCATCTGTATCTTTGTAAAATCAGACTTTCACTGTCTACATCTATCTATATCTATCTGAATGTTAATATCAAATAATATGTCTCTATACACATATCTACCTACATCTAATGGGTGTTCCAACCCCTTTTTTCGATTCTTTTTGACCATGTGATTTTGAAAAACATCCAGGGTCAAAAAAGGGAAGAAATTTGGAACCATAATAATTTTTGAGACCTCCGTTTAAGGGACAATTCTTTCCCTGCTTACTTATCTATCTCCATCTGACTTCTTAATCAGCGATCGATTTACCTACCCATCCATATATGTATAATGTATGTAAAAACCCATGGACCCGATCAGCTCAGGAGTCGGTCTACATCGGGGCGTGGAATTCTCTTCCCGTTGGGGGATACGTCCCGGCAGTTTGTGGCCCAAGGCAATCTGCTGGCCAGTCGGGTGATCCTGATGCTTTGGATATGTGCATCAAAGGGATTGATATGGTTGGTGGAACAGCCAGAAGGTAGCATCTTCCCCCTGCATCCTAGATGGCAAGAGTTCCTGACCTATTGCCCTGTCCCTTTGCTAGAACTAGAGCTGTACCATGTTTAGATTTAAACCTGGTCGGCCCTGTCTATTTCATCTTACTGTTGAAATCGGGTGTGGACCCTGGTAGGATCAATAACAAACAACAATGTTTACTGCCCATGGGTCTTTGACCATTGTGGTGGGATAAACCTGAAGAAGGGAGATAAAATGATGGATCATGGCATTGCCTTAGACAACAATATATTCCCCAATCAAATGCAATGAAAATTTGTTTGGCAATTTTTGGTTTTTGTTGGTTTCAAATCACGTATCGTGGTGATTGACTCCGCCCAGGCTTTTACCACCTCATTTTGGATGGGGGCCTTCTCCGGCCCCACGGCGAAACGCCATCGCCTGTGGTCCAATTCGGAGAAGTTGTTGCAGGGGATATGGGACGCTGGCGGTACCATGACCAGGGAGGCCCTACGTGCACTTCCGGGGGGGCCCACTGGTGAAGAAGTATACGGACAAAAGTGGGGTTAAGAGGTGTGTGGGATTGAAGGACAAGCTGCGTGCTTCTCAGCTATTTGGACCATGAAACCTTAGTCAATTTTTCATTTCTTAATATAGGAAGGATTTTCAAATGCCCCTTTCAATGGTTTTGGGATCCAAAAGATTTGAGAGAGGTCATATCTGCATTCAAATGAGATAAGAATCGTTCAGCCCCTCTTGGATGGAGTAACCAACAACCAAAAAAAATGTTCCAACCCACGTGGGAAATAGAAATTGGTTTGTGTTGATTTACTGAACCGGATTCTCAAAACATATTTTTGGGGAACTGCCTCGGCCAACCATATTTGGATAACCCACTTTGGCAACTGATCAAAAAATATGTTTCCGGTCACAGCCATGAATGGCAATGCCCAGGGCCTACACTGCCCCCTTTGGCCACCGGGTGGCGACACTGGCGAAGGAACTTCGTCAGGCGCGGTAGGTTTAAAAAAACATATGAGCTTTCCTATTCGACCCATACATAATATTATTCCACAATCTGTGTTTTGGGGTTTAAAGTTATCAGGATTGCAATATTATACCTTGGTTTTACCCCCTATCACCAGAGTTGAACTAAAATCTGGTTTTCAACTTCTTGTTAGGTAGTATTGGTTGATATAGGTTGTCGGTGACCCCAAAAGAAGCAATGCACAGACTGGAAGTTCATCATAATCCTCCATAAGCACCTGGCAAATCTAACTGCCTGTGTTCTACCTGGGCCCCTCTTATACTGTGTCCTTGAAATGTCCCACATATGTGACCTTACTAGCTATGTTCATCACAAATGGAAGGAATAGCGACCCTGGGTCTCAGGATGCGCTGCCACCTCCAAAAGTACAACGGGCTATTGACCATGGCAAGGATGACTTTGAGATCTTTTCGAGGTATGTTCTGCCTAATGGTGGTGTTTGCTCGCTTGGAGATATGTGGCCTGATGCCCCTTGGAAAGTTTAAGTAACTAAACCGCTTTGGGCTCCAGGTATTTTTAATGGGGGCGTGCAATCAAGCCTACCCGCTGTTAAACTCATATTTGGTAATGCTGTGGGAAAATTAATGCCCAATGGGCTTAGCCAACTGTCCCACAGGCCCAGGCTGAGCTGGATTCATGCCTGGATTACTTGGCAGGCTGCAAGTATCTAAAGCCACCTGGCCGTTGGGAGTCTCGTCATTTGAACGCTGGGTCGTGCTATACGAAAGGTAGCAGATATAGTTATATATGTGATGGGATTTCTTTTTTTCACCCAATGTAAATAAAAGATGGTTCCCGTGAAGGGATTGATGCATCCAAATAAGGTTAGAGCCAACAAAATTGGCAGTCCTCGATCAGTCCATGTTTTCACAGCCGCAGTTATTGGTAGCTGGTAATAGGCCCCAGTGAAGATCCCATGGAATTTCATTATGTTTTCCCAATACTTGGAGATCCTGATGAAATCATCCCTGGTATATGTATATATGGGTATTTCTCAAAAAGGGGGATGCTCGAAAATATTTGAAATTAGACCTCTTAAAGGTAGTTTCGAACATCCCCCATTTTGAGAAATACTATATAATATATGTGTGTGTGTACGTTTAAGTGGGTAAATCTATCAGACGGAAAGTATACTAGCTGTGCATGTGTATATGTGCCTCAGCACTCGATCAATGCCCCAACAAGGGATCTTTCGGAAAGCCTGGGGGATTGGGGTGATTTGTTTCAAAATCAAAAGCCAATACCGTTCATTTTTTGCGAATTCTTCCATGGTATGATTGGTGAAAACTTGAGGATTGGAATGGAAACCAATGGGTCCGTGTACAATTGGAAGTATCTCAAAATAGGGGGTACCCAAAAATGAACCGGTTTTAATTGAATGGCAACGTTTCGGGCATCCCATATCCCAATGCCTTTTTTGAGGATGTGGCTTAAGATATGATGTTGTGAAATTCTTCCACGTCTGGATGTATGGGGCCTGGTGCCAAACCCGCAGCCACACGGCTGAGGAGTCGGCGATCAGCTCTCAGCTCCTTTGGTCTTCCTATGACCTCGTTTTCACGCATGGGCTCTAAGTGAGCCCGTTTTCACCAGGGGATTGCGGCTGTTTTCCAACAATGGGGTTGGTATTGGGGTATGCCACAAAAACTTCAAATGGGAATAAGATCCAAAATGTCCAATTCTACTACTTACCCTGCTGTTGGCAGCAATTCATACGTTTGCACAACATGTGCAAAAACATTCATATGAGCAAAGGATTTGGGTCGATCGTTGAAAAAATGTTGCCGTGAAAAACCGTGAAATAGACGTGAACGCACCCCATTTTGACGTGAACGCGCTGTGAAAAACGTGAATTCATTTTTTAAGAATTTTGATGTGAAATTGGAAGGGTTGAATCTGTCCGTGAATCTGTACTGGTAGCCCATTTGTGGTTTAAAAGGGAACTGGGTCTGACCCAAAGTTGCCATGGCATTACCTAACCTGCCATTTCCAGTGGCGGAATTGGGGTGGGACAAGTTTGATGAAGTGATGAAAGCAGCACAGCTCGAACGGAGTGAATGCATCACAGTTATGAAGCTGGTTTGCGGAGATCCACCTTCGGGCTTTGAATCTCGAACAAAGAGACTATATTTTGTCTGAACAATATAACTAAAACGCTCTAAATCCACCAAAGTGTCTTGTTTTGTTTTTAACTTTGGGGTTTCAAGGTTCTATCGACCCAGTGCCCCCTCAATGGTGCAAGCTATGGCAAATGGCTTTAAAATTATATTTATAGAAGGCATATATATATATATATAGACATGTATTAAACATGTACAAGGGGATATGTGATATGTACATATATATACAAATCTATTTATGGGGATAGATCTGATAGCTTTATGTGAGTGACCGAACCAAAGGTGTATGCACATGGACTTTCAAAAAACATCGTATATAATCGATATATATATATATATATATTATATGTGTGTGTAGATATCCCTTTTTCATAGTTTGGGTTCTATAGATCTCCACTCGCTCAGCCCCAGAATTGTCTGGCGCCCCGACTCTCGGATCTGAGGACCTTGGAAATGGCGATGTGCAGAAACCCCAGGGGAAAGCCGCGAAGGCCAAACCCAAGGCCAAGGGTGCACCCAAAGCGAAGACAGCAGCGAAATCGCAAGCAAACAAGCAAACCAAAGGCGAAAGGTAAGGTCAAGAAAAATGGTCGGAATTCGAAATCCAAACGCAAAGCAAAAGCAAAAGCCAAGGCTATCTTGAAAAAAAAACCGTGAAAAAACCTGAGCCTGAAATGGAAGAGGGAGGTGAAGAGGAATCAACGGAGAGTGATGAGGAGGTAGAAGAAACACCTGTGATCATGAAACGTCCGGCAGCCAGAGCAAGGAAAACTCAGGATCAGGAGGTGGAGGAGGATCAGGAGAAGGCTGATGAGGTGGAGCCTGAAGCCCCCCGACAGAAAAAACCACCGATTCATGCCCCAGTGGTGGAACCCTTTCCTTTGAAGCCAGCAGCTGCCCCGAAAATTGAACAGACCCCTTCGGAAGCCCCATCCGTGCCACCAGTTGCTGAGCCCGTAAAATCCGGTGCCCAGTCCGTGCCAGCAGTTGCCCCGGCTGAGTCATTGACTGAGCCCGCAGATGCTGATGCCGGTGCTGCAGCACCTTTGAAGCGTGCTCGGACAGATGGTGTGGATTCACAATGGTCCCCTGAATCTATTGGTATGATTTTTCATCCATATACATCGATATGTAAAAATGACCCTGGCTCCAAATCAAAAAATGAATCAATGACCTTGGATACAATATTTATCTAAAACAGGAATGGCATTGATTGGACCAATCCCATTTAGTTTTTGAGCTAGGGGTTTGGTGTTTTGGGGTTAATCATTCATTCGACAGGTGCTGCACAAACCTTGATACTTGGGTTCCCTAGACACGACAAATTAATCCAACCCCCATCCAATAAAAAAGGCTACGTCATCTCCAAGATATATTGGGGTGTGTTGGGCCATTGGTAGTACTAAGGTCATGCGCTACCCTTCAGGAGGGATTGAAGTAATTAGCCCTGCAACGGGTTCATGGTGTGCCAGAACCAAAGGATTCCCAGATGCCTTTGGATTCCCAGATGCCCACGCCTTCCCAGATGCCCACGGGTTCCCAGACGCCCATGGATTCCCAAGCTGACGCTGAAACTCTGTCCCAAGCCACGACCTTGCCGTGGCTTATGGGTCCTATACACAACAATCCTGCTTAGGTCCCCAATGGTTTTTGGGTGGAGGAAATCCACAATTTATGCAGGTAGGTTATTTTGTTTAGGCCATCCCCTGGATATCTTCAACGTACAAACTTCAGCCCAGCTTATAATACCCCAAAAAAGTCTATTCAATGAGTTCCTGGAAAAGCCATGGGGTTCCACAGGGTGTAATCGGCAAACATCTCGAAAGACAGGGGTACATTATATATATATAAATATATTGTACATGAAATAAGATAAACCCTATATATATATATATATGAACCCTTTATCCTATATAAATAGCAGTAAGCACAAAGACCACTTTATATAAAATGCATTTCTTTCACACCATATAGTTTTATGATCTGAAAATATGAACAAATGAAACGCACACGCACATATATATCTATATATGAATATACATACACACACATATATTTAATTATATATATATATGTGCTACATATATATTTTTTATCTATATATAGTGCAATATTTCTTTTCCTTCGCTGCTGCCTAGGTTGGGTGCGAGTGTCAGCACCTTTGGCTCTGGGACGACAGTGCCAGCTACCGAGCTGCAGTTGCAAGCGCAGCTTGCTGCTGCACGTGCCCAGATCAATGCTTTGATGGCCCAGCAGGAGCAGCAAAAAGCAGCTTCGTTGGAAGATGCTGAGAAGGATGCCAGGTATCGACGCATGGATGCAGACCTTTGGGAGAAACCCATCCTCAATGAGGATTGGTTGCTTTCACACAAGGTTTGATGTGCCGTATTTTTGAAGTTTCACCGTGCTAGCTTCAAACTATAGTTTCAAATTTCATAGCCTGCATCATGCAGGAGTGCCCGACCTCTGCCGCCAAGCGCCTTGTGGAACATGAACAAGCCAAGCAGGATGTGGCAGCAGCTGCCAACAGTGTCCCACCAGGTTCCGAATGTGCCTCCACCAGTTTGGGCGGGCGTCAATGCTTTTCCAGCAAAGCCGTTGAAGACGGAAACGGTTGTGGTTGGAGCCACTTTGCCGCCAGTGAAAGCAGCAGCGCCAGTACCATCTGTGCCTGCAGTGGCCCCGCCAGCACAGGCAATGGCGCCACCCCCGGCCCCAATGCCTTCTGCACAGCCTGCTGTGCCAGAAGCTGGGCTGTCAGTGCCAGCACCGCCACAGCCACCTGCAGGAGGAGATGAGCTTGAGGCCCTTGCCCGAACTCTGGGTGCAGGAGCTGCTTCAGCTCTGCCTACACCGGCCTTGCCAGATGACCTCAGTGCGATGATTGCTGCTTCCCCTGCTCAGCGCTTGGCTTTGCCTGGACAAGGTGCTGTTCAAGCTCTCGATCCGACTGTGAACACGTCCACTCACCGCAGTGCTCACATGAGGCTCCAAAGGTTCATGGATTCTGCTGAAGGTGCCAAATTCCCTCACATGCAGAAGCTTTGGACTGGCAGCAGAGACGATACTTTGCTCCAGGTTTGATATTCCTTTTTTAGTTCCAATGGAGCAGAGGGGCCGACGCCTCGCTTCGTGCCCCTGCCAATGCCTCGCTTCGTGCCCCTGCTCATGTCTCGCTTCGTGCTCTTCTGATTTTTGATTATGGACAAGAACTACTAGTAATTACTACTAATACGACTACTACTACTACTACTACTGCTACTGCTGCTACTACTACTACTACTACTTCTACTACTACTACTACAACTACAACTACAACTACAACTACAACTACAACAACAACAACAACAACAACAACAACAACAACAACAACAACTACTACTACTACTACTACTACTACGACTACGCCAGGAACTTTTTCAACGCCCCACCCCACCCCACCCCCCACCCCCACCCCCACCCCACGCCCCCATGGTCACCAAGACGTGGAAGCATAAGCAAGTAAGTGGAAGTGGGTCGCAGGTGAACGTCCCATAGGTGTTCACTGCGCCAGGA
>BGPT01001504.1:54697-99697 GCA_003297045.1 Symbiodinium sp. clade C Y103
TGTGCTTGTACTTGTAGTTGTAGCGTAGTCACATCCAAACTTCAAAAATCGTCCCGAAACCCTCAGTTTTTAACACTTTTGACATGGAAATGTGCTTCGTGTCACAACGGGGTGCACTTTTTCGACATCGAAGCATCATCGAATCGTCAAAAAGTGGTCCGAGCATGTGGTGTTTTTAACATTTTCACTTCCAAATGTGCTTCGCGCCACAGCGCCGTGCACTTTTTCCACATCTCAACTTCCAAAAGTGCTCCGGAGCTGACAGTTTTTGACACTTTTTACTTCCAAATGTGCTTCGCGCCACAACGCCGTGCACTTTTTCGACATGTCAACTTCCAAAAGTTGTCCAGCCGTGACAGTTTTTAACACTTTTTGCTTCCAAATGTGCTTCGCGCCACAACGCCGTGCACTTTTTCCACATCGCAACTTCCAGTGGTCCGAACCTGAGGTGTTTTAACACTTTTTACTTCCAAATGTGCTTCGCGCCACAATGGCGTGCAACTTTTCATCTCTCATCTGCCCAGATGTCTCCGCACCCGCCGCTTTAGCGNTTTTAACACTTTTTACTTCCAAATGTGCTTCGCGCCACAATGGCGTGCAACTTTTCATCTCTCATCTGCCCAGATGTCTCCGCACCCGCCGCTTTAGCGAGCCTACTTTTCGACCCTCCGGAGACTTTCGATTCCTACCTTTTCGCGCAGCTGCATCTCTTCTCTACTGACTTTCTCATCTCTTATCTTCTCTCTTCTGACTTTCTCATCTCTGATCTTCTCACTTCTGACTTTTGTCACCTCTGCTTTTCAACTGTCCATATTGTCGGAAGTTTCACTTCTAAACTTCCTTCGACTATACTCTTCTCCACTATGTGTGGCACCGTTGTCTCTAGTGTTTCCTGCTGTGCTTGACGTGGCTTCTTTGTACGGATGCTCGCATTCCTTCCCGGTTCATGCTGTTAAACTGAAACAAATGAGGTTTGAGCCACCTTCTGTTCTCTGTGCTTGACTTTGCTCTACTGTTCCTGTACTGTTGACACTAGTCTTCATCATCGTCTACGGTCCTTGACACTCTTCTCTACTGTTCTCTATTGCAGCTCTACACTAGTGCATGTGTCGGCAACTCCGAGTTTCTTCCTAAACTTGCTTTGATCACTGCGCAACATTTGAAGACATGCTGGATCTGCTAGGTCCATAGAGTCGTAGAGCCAAACAGCGTGATTTTTTGTTGCATTTGGCATTTGGGGCAACTCGCACAATACGCATGGGTTTTGTGAACTGACTTGATTGACAAGAGTGATTGAACAGGTTTGTTTTTTTGGTGTTCCCACATGCTTGATTGAAAATAGACGGAAATGGGTCCATCAAATAGTGGGCCAGGTTTTACTGCTTTCTCTGATTCTGATAGATCGTGCTACTGTGGACTGGGCTAGGAGGCCTGGAAGCCTAGTGGCCCTATGGCTTTGTTTTGTCGTTGTGGCTGGCTCTCTTTCGCACACTGTTGGCTGGCAATCCTTGACATACACACCGGTTTTGTGAACTGAAGTCCAAGAATTTGACCCTTTCCTGACATTAATTCAGTATTGATTGGATCTTGCAGTGGGCGTGGATGAGCGCAATTTTGATGTGTTTGGTGAGTAAGCTGGAATGTTTGCGGACGATGTGACAGTTGATTGCTAGACTCCACATGGTCGATGGGCTGCAAGTCTCCGTTAAAGGACCGTGTCACACATGAACATTTCAATTTCATTCAGACTTGGCCGGGGGACACAATGGGAAGAAACCGACATGGGGGCAGGTTTGAACATTTTTTTCCGGGTGTCTCTGACCCTGGCATATTGCGGTAGACCATTTCCAAAATCATCACCATTCATGCGGTCTAAGGTTGGGCGCTGCCGTACAGGTGGAGGTGCCATCTGTCGTGTCTTTCACCGACATCGAATCGCCCCTGGAAAGCTTTGAGGCCTTAATCTCCGATGCCCTTGAGACCTGGTTGTGTTTATCATTGTTTATCGATGGTCACCCAAGCTGCTGAATTTCAACATTTTGATGTTTGGAAAGTGAAACTTCCATTATAGATCTATTTGGGATTATTTGGGTCCATCTAGTGCGGTGATGAAAATGAAATTTCTGGAATTGACGATGATGAGACCAATGAACCAGTAGGGATTGCTACAAGGGTTTTGACTCAGTCTTGACCATCGCTCACTTGCTTTGAGCCAGAACATAGGACCGACACGGACATAATTCCCGTGGCTCCCCTTGGTGATTAAATTGTGATTTCTTTGGGTTTGTCTGGAAATGTTGCTAAGGCGCAGGATCCAGTGGTGTAAAACTTCATTTTCCCCCTGTTGAAGTCGCCAGTTTATGGGTTCATCTATTTCAGACAATTGTTTCATATTGGTCGTTGCTTATATATCCTGTTGTACTGCATCCCCATCAGAAAAGCCGATGAAATATGATGAATTCCTCATTTTCTTATGGATTTTTAGCCCGTTGGTACCCATCATTTGCTCGCCGAGGAAATGCTCCTTGGCACGAGCAGAAGGGCCTTTCGCTGGCGCGCACAGGCGTTGGCCGATGAGATACGTGACTCGGGCGGCGCAGAGAGGGCCGTGGACTTGATCCAGGAGGTTATTCCTCGCTCAAAGCGGGAGACCCTCCGTTCGAAACTCTGGGAATAGACCAAAAAGCGAAAAAAAAAACGGCGCTGAAGTGAGGATGGATTGAGATTCCTGGAAGTCGGGGAAGAGTGCATACTGATGTGTTGGTGTATCCTGTTGACTAACGATCCAGATCGATTTAGATGACTATTGGAGAAATCTCTACAGTGGGATAATTGATTCTAATCAATGCGACAATGGGAGGTCTCTGACGATGTTTTTCCAAGAAAAGGACCGCCCTAATGGCGTGAAATGACAAATATGTCAACAAGGTCCGATGCCAAGCTGTGTAGCTCTTGCAGATGCGCCCCTTCATATGCCTCAATTTGTTCAGTGCATTGTGCATGAATTAACTTGGTTTGAAGAGTTTTTGTAGACCGAAATTGATTGGCGGGAATAACAACGTCCTTTTTCCCCCGAGCCACAGCGTTTTTTGGTTCATTGACTTGCCCCACACCATTGATACTAGTTGTAAAAAAAAACAGCTAAAATTGGAGCATTCCAAATTTGTGTGTTCAAACATGTCTATAGACCGAAACTGAGCAACGTACCAATTTATGGTTGTTCTGTAAACTACAGCGTGTAGAAAATTTCTAACATTCTTCTACTCCTCCATTTTCTGCACTAAAAGAAGTTGCCGGGGCAAGTCGAAGGAGAAGTGAAGGCAAGAATGGACTAAGGAAGTAGTGATGTCCCCATTCTCCTGGAAATCAAAGAGTGACTGGATTGATACACCGCCCCCTTGGGATTGCTTTAGATGTACAAGGCCACCAGCCTTTCTTCCCATTGATGAGTTTGCTCCATGCTTTCATGTCGCATTTTTTCACCAGCGCTGGGATTTCCGGCACTACGTTCAGTGCAGTTATTTCATTGATCTTCTTCAGTTGCGTTGATTGGTAATACATAGGTATCGCCTCGCATGACCATTGATGTTTTAAACATACAGACGAGAGTTTCACCCTGCGATTCCGTTATTTCTCTCACATCGAGGGACGCCTGTGATTGCTTTCACCCACTGCAACATCCAGCAACATCCTACCGCACTCAAATCTGTTTGTCTGAAAACTTACATGACGTCCGGAAAGTTGGTGTTTTGCTGATTTACAAAAGTTGAAAGTTGGATCTTGAAGTTCTATACATACACATATAATATGCATATCGAGAGTCCATATCTATAGTTTCAAGTTTCAAGTTTCCATTTCCAGGGCCGCCCAAGCTGGTCACCTCAGGTGGCGGTGACAAGCGCCGGAAGGATGTCCCTCCCAATGAGGTGCTGCGACACGTTGAGATGCGCGACATGGCTATTGGATGATTGGAATGGCTATGAGCGCGGGCTGGTCATGGGTATTGCATGAGCTTCTCTGTGCAGGGGAAGAAGCATTGAGCTGCAAGTCCCAAACCCGCGAAAAACCCATAAGCTCAGCTGAAACATTGCCATTGGGGGCCCATCCCCATGGCTTCAGTCTGACAGACACTTGCCACGCCAGGACCGTAGCGCAAGGGCCAGGCGGGGACCTCCAATGGGAGCCTCCGATGGGAGCGTGGCTGGAGTATTCTGAAACCGCAACGGTGCAACAGACCTTAGCTGAGTTCGCTTACCACCAAAAACATCTGGTGTCTGGAGTTCACACGAAACAGAAAAGCAAGGTGGAACTATCAGCACAACCGAACACTTATTTGTGAAACCGATTTCCATTTGGTTCTGGTCAGTAGTTGCCGCAATGCTGGCAGTTTCCATGGCGCATGGATGTTACATCGAAACCATGTTTCTTCAGACGTAGGAGTGCACAGATTACTGGTGCCTGATGTGGTCATGCAACAAATGAATTTGCACAGGCGGAGAATATTCCTGGACGACCATTCGTGCTAGAAGGAAGTAGCCCACCGGATTTAGGACTGTACATGTGTTTTCAGGCAAATGTACAGAACCTTCTTTAAAAGAGATTTAATTTTTGATACTTTTTGCATGCATAATTTGTCCCCAATTTGTGTGCAGTTCGAGCGTACTTTCCAAAACTCCGGTACAAATGTAGAGCTGTGCACCCGGCCACGTGACACCTTGTACCCGCCACAGGTTTTCCCATCGAACATTTCGAACATGTCGTCTTGTTAGATTGTTTTGGGGGCCGGCATTTTAGGAAACCACCATTCCCCGCAAGAAAAAAGTGCCAACTCGCTGTATCTTCCTCACGCATGATTGGACCCCCAGGTGACATTTTGGGGCGCGGTTAGCCCATGGTAGCCACCCTTGGGCCCCCCTTGTCGGTGCCAGGCTTGAGCTTCACGCCGCAAACAATGCCGCCCATGCCAGGCTCAGCTGATAGCGTATGAATGATTGTAAAGACCATTTACGGTTGCGACGTAGACTTATGACTTCTGACTCATGACTATAGATGACTATGGTCATATTTAGTCCTTTGCCCATATTTAGTCATGCTCTTTGTAACACAAACAGTTGGGGTGGCATTTGGTTTGTGGTTTAGCTGTTGGTTGCTGTTGGTCGCTGTTGGTTGCTGTTGGTTGATGTTGTGGGCGGCCTTATCTGGTTCCTTGCAGGTCGAAGCTTTGCATAGCTTTGTAGTGCCAAGCCGGGCGCCAGGGTGCAACACGCGCCCTGGACTCAGGCTGTAGGTCGTAGCATGTGCATGCCATAGCTGGATTGAGGGCCTTGATATATGGCAACTGAACCGGAGTTATTGTAAAAAAAATAGGTGCTGCGGTTTCCAATGATGTTCAGGCTCGTTCAAGATGAAGAGTTTCCATTCCCAACCTCCTGAGACTGTAGCAAGTTTACATGAAAATGCACGTATGTGTTGATTTTGTGCACTTGCGCAAACTCAATTATGATGTGATGTGTATGCAACCAGAAGCCCTGGCTTGCCACTGGATCTTGTACATGAACTTTGGCGCCTTGGGAAGGATTACCCTGCGACTTAGATTCAACCCCCACAGAGTGTCGGGTCAGAGTTCAAGCTCTTGATGGTTTTCAAAGAGTGCAGATCCACTGCAATCCTTCACATGAAGTGTCCCTAGATGTCCCAAGTCTTGCAAGCGAAAGCGTGGCAAAAAGACAATCTTGGCTCCTAATGTCTTGTCCTCATGATATAAGTCAATAGCACCTCTGATTGTGGTGGGGTCTGCTGTACACAATTGTGCCCATATGTTAAACAATATGTTAAACAACAGGTGCTCCGAACTTTTGGTTGATCATTTTTGATAAATCCTATGTAGGGGACATGTTTGTTCCATCCCTTGTCTCCCAAATCCAACCATGCGCCATCTCCCAAAATGGCATGCCCAGCTGCAGATTGCCCAACCAGCCAAGCTGGCGACTAAGCTGTTGCTAAGCCTTGGATAAAGAATATGTCTAAACTTCATGGAGTATCTAAGCGAATCTCAGCATTTGTTGCAGAGTTTCTGTGCTGCCAGCTGGTTAGGAGAGCTCATGGCAAAAATGTACAATATCGGTTTGCGAACAAATCCTCTTGCGGATTCGGACTTTGCATGGTGGTTCTGTCGACAACATGGATCACCATTGGTTTGATACTTAAATGCAGGTGCAAATCGGAGACTGAGTTTAATGATGCTCTATCCACACTTTGACATCTTCCATTTATGTTGCGGGCAGCTAGGAAGGAAAGCTGATGAAACCTCTGCAGAAACAAGGGGAAGACAAGCCTCTGCCACCTGGGCCTGAAACTACCTGGGTACTGTTCAGTTTTACCTGGCAAACGACCATTCCTATGTGCAAGTCCCGAAGCTAATGACCTGACTGTATTGGCGAGCTGCCCAGCGGCACCAAAGAAAAAGACTGGTGGAACGCCTTATTTGGTGGCACCAAACAATTCTATATATATATATATATATTATATTAATCAGAATTATACGGGGTATTTCCCATTTTATAGGGGTTTATAGCCATAGTTGTATTCATTTGTAACCTTAACTGCACCCCCTTCTATTTTTCCCAAAGGGACATCATTGGGTGTTCGTTTGAGGTACTTGGTCAGTGGAGAATGCAAAGGGACAGGATGGACCATTTGGAGACAGCATCATATCGACGTTTTCAATATTTTCACGACATGATCTAGTCTGAACCGTGACTGCGTGATTTACTTCATTCTATTTCCAAATCAAGGGACGCGTAAGAAATGAATGGCTGGTCAAATCGAGCTCCATATCACTTTGTGGAAAATTGCTTGTAGAAAACATACCTCTGGGGACTCACCAGGCGGTGTCCTATGGTGTCCTGGAAAAAAAAACCTTCTGATGTTTCCCAGCATGGCAGCGCTGGGGATTCTGGTTTACAATTTTCGTGAACAGTGTTTTCACTTTTCGATCAGCCGCAATCGCCCATAATTCCAGCGTAATTGTGAGTAATTCCAGCGCAATTCTCAGTGGATCACTTTTCTGTTTTTGTCAACAATGTTTTTTCGGCCGAGATTTGAGTTGCTTTGCTTCACTGCCCATGACTGAGCAATAAGTTGGGTCGAGGTGTGGGAAGTGTGAGGACCCTCGCTCTCTTGCGCCTCACTATTTGGTTAGCGTTAGCTTCGCTTCCGAACAGACAAGAAGAATGCAACCATGAAATTGTCGCAAAGATCAGCTTTCACACAATGTTCTCAGCGGTTGCATAGTCTATGTCAGGCTTATGCGACAAGACCTTCGCAGTCCACCATGTTTGTGTGTGTGTTGCACCTGGTGTTCAAGATAAAGCATCCATTTCAACTCTTTGCCCCCAATCATGATAATCATGTTGAAGCATTTTGCATTAATCCATTCCCGGTGCTCTGGTGCCCAGCGGTCATGAAGCTGGTAATACAACGCGTGACCAGCGCCAGTGTCAAAGTTGATGGGACACTTGGATGTTTGGGAATCAACGAGTTGGGATGAGAATGGGAGATCATATTTACAATACCAATGTAATGTCATATGAAACGATATGATAACATATTAGATCCAACGATATAACAAAATGTTAACCTATATTTTTTTGCATAGTATGTATGCATGTATGTATGTATGTATGTCTGTATGTCTGTATGTTTGTATGTCTGTATGTCTGTATGTCTGTATGTATGTCATGTATGTATGTATGCATTTATGTATGTCATGTATGATCATGTATGTATGTCATGTATGTATGGTATGTCATGTATGTTTGTCATGTATGTATGTCATGCATGTGTGTCATGTATGTATGTCATGTATGTATGTCATGTATGTC
This sequence comes from Symbiodinium sp. clade C Y103, assembly GCA_003297045.1. Classification (NCBI taxonomy): domain Eukaryota; class Dinophyceae; order Suessiales; family Symbiodiniaceae; genus Cladocopium; species Cladocopium sp. clade C. The sequence continues at coordinate 62,581 of BGPT01001504.1, forward strand.
ATGTATGTCATGTATGTCATGTATGTTATGTATGTCATGTATGTCATGTAAGTATGTCATGTATGTCATGTATGTCATGTATGTCATGTATGTCATGTATGTCATGTATGTCATGTATGTCATGTATGTCCTGTATGTCATGTATGTAATGTATGTAATGTATGTAATGTATGTAATGTATGTAATGTATGTAATGTATGTAATGTATGTAATGTATGTAATGTATGTAATGTATGTAATGTATGTAATGTATGTAATGTATGTAATGCATGTAATGCATGTAATGTATGTAATGTATGTCATGTATGTAATGTATGTAATGTATGTAATGTATGTCATGTATGTCATGTATGTCATGTATGCAATGTATGTAATGTATGTAATGTATGTATGTATGTTTGTAGTATGTATGTATGTATGTCATGTCATGTCATGCCATGCCATGTCATGTCATGTCATGTCGTGTCGTGTCGTGTCATGTCATGTCATGTCATGTATGTACTGTATGTATGTATGTATGCATGTATGTATGTATGTATGTCTGTGTCTGTATGTCTGTATGTCTGTATGTATGTCATGTATGTATGTATGCATTTATGTATGTCATGTATGATCATGTATGTATGTCATGTATGTATGTATGTATGTCATGTATGTCATGTATGTATGTCATGTATGTCATGTATGTATGTCATGTCTGTATGTCATGTATGTATGTCATGTATGTATGTTATGTATGTCATGTATGTCATGTATGTCATGTATGTCATGTATGTTATGTATGTCATGTATGTCATGTAAGTATGTCATGTATGTCATGTATGTCCTGTATGTCCTGTATGTCCTGTATGTCATGTATGTATGTCATGTATGTCATGTATGTCATGTATGTCATGTATGTCATGTATGTCATGTATGTCATGTATGTCATGTATGTCATGTATGTCATGTATGTCATGTATGTCATGTATGTCATGTATGTCATGTATGTCATGTATGTCCTGTATGTCCTGTATGTCCTGTATGTCATTGTATGTCCTGTATGTCATGTATGTCATGTATGTCCTGTATGTCCTGTATGTCCTGTATGTCATTGTATGTCCTGTATGTCATGTATGTCCTGTATGTCATGTATGTCATGTATGTCATGTATGTCATGTATGTCATGTATGTCATGTATGTCATGTATGTCATGTATGTCATGTATGTCATGTATGTCATGTATGTCATGTATGTCATGTATGTCATGTATGTCATGCATGTCATGTATTTCATGTAGTTCATGTATGTCATGTATGTCATGTATGTAATGTAATGTATGTAATGTGTGTAATGTGTGTAATGTGTGTAATGTGTGCACTGCAATGCAATGCAATGCAATGTAATGCCATGCCATGTCATGTCATGTCATGTAATGTAATGTAATGTATTGTAATGTATGAATGTAATCAATGTATTGCATTTTATTACACTACACTATATTATGTTTTACAATAATCTGCAATATATGAAGTCATTTTTTGTTAGATTGACCTTACATTAATTTATAATATAATATACACCTGGCGTGATGTTCTTGTGGTAGATGACATTGTACTGCAAGAAGTGAACAAGATGAGGAAACTGGGGCATATGAACATGTGTTAGTCCCAACCTTGTTGAAGAGTGCGGTTGCACAAGCTTCCATAGCAGCCTGCAAGGTGGGGCCAGATGAGGAAGTCAGACGTAAGGAATATGAAAAGAAATGGCCTTGCCTTTGTGAGAGGGTTTTGAAATTGCATTTTGATCCAAAATGGGAGGGCTGCAGGGACGCGGGCAGAGGCCACCCACAAGAATCCCGACACCCAGTTGAAATGTTATAACACCTGAATGCAACGAACAACCCTTATCGAAGGAAGTTTAGAAGCTAAACCTTCCGACAATATGGACTGATGGAAAAGCACAGCCATGAAGGAGGTCAGAAAATGGAGAAAGTCAGAAGATGAGAAAGTTGGAAGAGAACAGACGCAGGTGCGCGAAAGGGTAGGAAAGTTGCGAAACACTGTGTTTCTCCAATGTTTTGTGGCTCTGGAGGGTCGAAAAGTAGGCTCGCTAAAGCGGCGGGTGCGGAGACATCTGGGCAGATGAGAGATCAAAAATTGCATGCCGTTTTGGCGCGAAGCACATTTGGAAGTAAAAAGTGTTTTAATTCCTGGCGGCTTCGGAGCACCTTTGGAAGTTGAGATGTGGAAAAAGTGCACGGCGTTGTGGCGCGAAGCACATTTGGAAGTAAAAAGTGTTAAAAAAATGTGGGGTTCGGAGCACTTCTGGAAGTTGCGATGTTGAAAAAGTGCACGGCGTTGTGGCGCGAAGCACATTTTGAAGTAAAAAGTGTCAAAACACACCATGTTCGGACAACTTTTGGAAGTTGAGATGTCGAAAAAGTGCACGGCGCTGNTGGCGCGAAGCACATTTTGAAGTAAAAAGTGTCAAAACACACCATGTTCGGACAACTTTTGGAAGTTGAGATGTCGAAAAAGTGCACGGCGCTGTGGCGCGAAGCACATTTTGAAGTAAAAAGTGTCAAAGCACACCATGTTCGGACAACTTTTGGAAGTTGAGATGTGGAAAAAATGCACGGCGTTGTGGCGCAAACACATTTGGAAGTGACAATGTTAAAAAACACCACATGCTCGGACCTTTTTTGGATGTCCAGACGTCGTTTTGTGTGGCAGGCGCAAGGGATTCTGCACCTTGTCAAAAGTGAGCTAAACGTGTGGGTTTTGTAGCGTTTTCGAAAATGATGGCAGGCGTGGGACATTTGAAGATGATTTCCAAAGATGCATTTTTCGTGGCAGGCGCAGTACAAGAGACACTTCAAGCAGAGATGTTAAGAGGTCAGGGCGCTGATGTCCTGAGAGGGGTTGCATTTTGGAGCATGAAACCTTCAGATTTGTCAAAGTCATTTTGTGTGACAGGCGCAGCACTTTCTATGACGTGGCTCTACTGTTTCGTGGCAAGCGCAGTACTTTAGAGACATGGCATGGAAAGATCGCAAAACGCATTGGTACGAGGCCGTCACCTGCACACTCAACGTTCCATTTTTGAGGGAAGCCTCGCAGAATTGCTTCGTTTTTTGATGTTGTCAACTTCAAAAATTGGGGACGTCTCACAGAATTGCTTCGTTTCGGAATGTTACACTACAACTACAACTACAACAGCTACAACTACAACAACTACAACAACGACTACAATAACAACTACAACTACGTGACAGCAACAACTACAACTACAACAACTACAACTACTACAACTACAACTACAATTACAACAGCTACCACTACAACTTCAACTACAACTTCAACTACATCAGAATTACAACTACAACTACAACAACCACAACCACAACCACAACTACAACTACAAACTTCAACTACAACTTCAACTACATGACAACTACAACTACAACAACTACAACAACTACAACCAGAACAACCACTACCATTACAACTACAACTACAACATCCATGACAACTACAACTACAACAACTACAGCAACTACAACAACTACAACAATTACAAGAACTACAACTACAACTGCAACAACTACAACTACAACCACACTAACCACTACAACTACACTACAGTGCACTGCACCACATACAGCTACAACTACAACTACATTACAACTACAACTACAACCACAACTACATCTACAACAGCTACAACTACACTACCTTACAACTACACTGAGCTGCCTCCAACCACTTGTCGGTCCATCAGTGGGTTCGCTCTGCCATCCATCATTCACAGCAACGAACTGCTCCTATAGGTTTCCTATTTTTGAAACTTTATATACACACACATATTAATCAAGCACTTTGGTTTGAATGGTTTGATCCCTTATTTCAATCCGCTGGTTGTCTGATGGTGAGCCACCCTGTTGGTTGACGCAGGCTTTGATAGGGCACCCAGCAAGACATGTTCTCAGGAACGTTTGCTCGGAAATTGGTCGCGGTTTGCTGATACTCATGGGCATAGAGCAGGGAGTGGCTCGACAGCTGATGCGGTGAATTCCCTTTTTTGGGTTTCAGGGTAAACACTTGGGGCGTTGGGTACTTGGGGGGTGCAGTTCGAGTGACTTCTATGGGTATTATGGGTATAGATAACCCAAGTGAAAATGTGTGAAAATGACCTTTGAGTTGGGAACTAGCCCCTAAAGCTTGACCATAAACCCCAGGCAAACGCAGTGGAACCGCACTCCCAAGCACATCAAACATCCCAGACACATGTTGTTTATTCAGGAACCATGTTACACAATGTTTGAGCCGCACCTGTATTCAATGTTTTCCCGATGTGTTTTCCCTAATTCTACCTGCAATTATATACCTACAACAACTAAGACTAGTACTGCTTTGTTTTTAAAAAAGGCGTTTGCGCATGCGAAACCGTTTTCGCCCACTTCGCAGGATGGTATGGATCAGGTGAACTATTTGGCCCCCAAACTGCTGAAACTGCGTCTGTGGCCAGATCTGAAGGATCCAGCGAAGCAGTGGGCATCCTCTGTGATGGACAATGGATTCGCAGCTCGGTCTGACAGTGATGTGAGAAAAAGAAGTGGACACATTGTCTTAGAAAATAACAGGTGTTTCAAAACGTTTTCTGTTGAGGTTTTGGAATTGGATCAATAATTGATATCAATTGGATCACTTGTTGCTATAAAAACCACAGATTTTTTCCATGAATCCGTCAGGCAACGATTCTGACAAAGCATTTTAGTTTACTAATGTATCGTAGCAAAGACCTTATGGCCCTCAACACGTGCGTACACATGTTCTCTAGTTGATTGAGAGTCAACCCCCCCAAGAGGTGGCCCTGCAAAAATGGTAAGGGCGTGTTGAGGGCTTATGAACCACCCAAGAAGCATGTTTATTAGGGTTTAGTCACCATCTATTATTGGGGTCACCTGCGGGGGGTGGCTGAATCCCCATGATGGCAGTTGGCAGTCAATGGCCTTTAAGTTGGAGGATGAGTATCCCAACTCTTAAAGCTGTAAAGAATCCTACGCAGGAAACCACATGAAACCACTAGTTTTCGGATATTCTCAGGCTTGTCACCTCTATCATACTATGGGGTTATTCTAAGCATTTATAAGCCATGCTGCTCAGCCCTGGCCCCAACTGGAACAGCTATTCCGGCAGATTGCTGGCTCTAGGAACTCCTGGTTGTGAGTCAATTTACCCTTTTCGCCACCTTCAAGACACTTGGCGCTTGGCCTGAGTCCGGCTCCAAGAAGAAATCCTGAAGTCTGAATCGTTCATGTGTCTGCTATTTGGGGGAATGACAAGATCTTCTTGCGGGGATTTTGTGCAGGTGGAATTGGTGACTCTACTCTCCGGTAACCAAATCCCTAGCTGGGCAAATTTTCCAGCTTGCCATACCAGGAGGTAATTATAAAGTGCCAGTTTTTCTGAGGCTCGGTGCTTAACCATCCCACCGCCTTGTTTGCTGGTCACAAGTCATGGTTCATTGAAGTTTGCGTATCCTTAAGCAGCTCCCCAGTCTTTGCATCACACAAGATCTCAACATCATTTGGGGTCGCCCCATCAGGAAGCCAAAGCCGGACTTCCATCAAGCCATGGGTGGCGACCAGGCCCAACAGCTCTATGAGGCTTTCATCAAGAAACTTGCCGCAAGTGATGGGCCCAAAGCAGTGGCCACAGGTGTTTTTGGAGCCCTGATGCAGGTAGCTGGGGGGCTGGGCGGCTGGGCGGCTGCGAAAATCCTGACCTCATCCGACCTTAAACGAACCTGTTCAAAGGCAATTGGTGGACGGTCAAAACTCACGGCTTTAGGTGAAGGAACAGATATGACCAGTTGTTTTAGCTGCCACTAGCTAGCAGCTACTGGTAGAGCTAGCTCCCTTTTGACATCTTTTGACCTTGATCATTTGAAGCTTCTTCCATCTTCTGCTGGGAAACGGCTCTGAAATGGACGACTTAACTGAATGCGTTGACCTGTCTGCTTTGATCTTTCCAGACTTATAGTGTAGTAACAGTGTGGTGACAATGTATTACTCGTTTCGCTTGTTGCGGAAAACGCAATCACTAGAACCTCAAGGAACCTCATAGAACCATATAGAACCTCACTTGAGATCCTTCCATGATCCTTCCCAGTCTAACTTCATTGGATTGGTTTAAGGGAATATCTACAGGAAACCATGGATTTTCCCATGAAATATAGGGGTTTCCTGTAACATTTTCCCATTAACCAACCCATTGAGAACTGCCTCAGGTGGAGCTTTGCAATGATGGACCTGTGACTGTTGAGCTGGTCTCAAGCCCTGAGACCTCGAAGTCCCCCTCGGCAACGCCCAAAAGCATGGCCACCCCGAAGGGGACGACAGAGACAGTTAAGACAGCCAAGACAGCCAAGACAGCCGCAGAGTCAGCGGAGTCCTTGGAGACGATTTTGGCGCAGCAACCATATTTGGGCGGGTTGCTTGGATGATCTTGGATGATCTTGGCTGTTTTGTTGGAATTTGTTGGGGCAGGCTCTTCCTAAGATCCCTGTTCAGCTACACCGCTTATCAGCGCCTTGCAGTTGTGATGATTGTGATGGAATTTTCAATTCAGAGTCGTGCCTAGATCGAATTTCGAATTCTTACACCAAACACCTCGCTGCATCCATCAGCCATCAGCTTCAAATTGCTGGGGCCCCTGATGTGGGATCTGCTCAATGCTCGGAATGCTCGGGCGTTTGGCGCTGGGTCTGCTATGTGTGTCGCGGGCATCGAAGCTCCTCGATTTTTAAGTCTGACAGGTTCTGAGAATCGGTCACAGCTCAGCTGGGGATCAAATGGGATCTATAGCCCACATCATTACACTGTCATTGGAACCATTTTCATACATTTTCTGGAGTTCACGAATATCATTTACCATTTTGCTGTTCACCAGGGTACCAGGGTTTTTGACGGGAAAATTGTAGCAGGCAGACACAGTGATCAGCGACAGCACAATCTGCAGCGTCTCCTGCTTGGCTTCCCGGCCTTGCGTAGCTTGACAACGTTGACAAAGAAATTGATACTAACAGGTCAAGTCAAGTCTGCAAAATGCGCGAAAAGTGGCCCGCCCTACTCGTAGTCTTTTGCCCAAACTAAAGAGCAATTCTTCATATTCTTCATGTGCACTCTTTGGAAATGCACGTCAACTCACTGCATTTCCAAACATTTTCAAACATGTGATGCCTGTTGTATCGTGTCAGTCCTGCGCCCCTGCGCCCCTGCGATCTTTGCTCACGGTGCTCAAGTTTTGCAGAGGAGCTCAAGCTTGAGCTGGACATTTTCAACCACCAAGTTACGTGGGCAACATTCGCGACGACGGCAAATGTCCCCGGTTTTAAGTTCGTTTATGAATGTTTATAAAACCCACAAACTTTAGATATATGGAAACTCTATCTTTTGATATAACCCAACTTAGATAACATGGCGAACATTGGAAATTTGCTTGCAAAATGACATGACTGCAAGGTATGGAAGGTGAAATGCCCGGCAACCAACTGAAAAAGCTTTGCAGGCGGTATTATGCGAGAAGTTTCCACATATGCCCAATTTCTACTGGATACCAAATACCGTTGGATGCTGAATCTCAGAGTTTCTGCAAGAAGACACGACAGCCCGTTTTAGCGGTCGTAGGTTGGCTGGGAAACTAGTTCAAAGCTTTCATCTGAAATGAAGTCATAGGCCTTGACTGAAGCACCGTGAGGCTGGATCGTAGGAAATGGGACAAAATGGAAGCAGAGTGGAGAAGAACTTGACAAGAACCAAATCACTGCTGCAAGATTCATGTTGACGTCAATGATGGCCGGAACGTCAGCCATTTGGCACTAATTTTCCCATGTTTTTCCATGGACTCCTGACTTTGCAAGTGCCAGTGTGCTGCCGCCAAGGAATTTATGCAGAAATGTCCCTATCCAGGAGAACTGTGGCAAGAACATTTTGTAAGCCATGGACAATGGATTTGAAAAATCTTCCAAGACGCCCGGCTTTGCAATTCGACATTGAAGTCGGTGTGCACAACAAAAAATGGTGACCAAATAAGAATAGATAGTTGTTTTGCACCTTGGGTGGGGATTCTACGTTTTCAAACAACTTTAGGATACGTTGTGTCCCTTTGGGTGTCCTTGTTGTGCACTCTTTGAAGGCGCAGTGGGACGATGTGAGTCACGTGATTCGATGCTCCTGTTTCACCTGATACCACCTGACACAGGCCCACAGCATCATTAATCCATCTTAATCCATCATTATTGAAACTGTAAAAGCTCGACCATCATCGAAGGTCATCAATTGATTGGTTTGGCTTGTACTGGTGGTTCAAGCACTTAGTGGCTGACATTGCGTTCAACAGCACGCAAGTGGAAGTGGAATGAAGTGGACAGGTCATTCTGTCAGAATTCATGCCCATTCATAGTTTTGTGCTCAGGAGCTTTGTGGGCTTGAGTGTGAACTCTACTTATGCTGACTTTCAAGCATATTTCTACAATGCGGGGATGCACAGATGCCCCCGGCCTTGTCTTCCTCAAGAGGAGCTGCTCTACGCCGGGACAGGGTTACAGTACGCAGAGATCTCAAAGATAATGAAACTCTCGGGATGCATATCAGATGCTACAGGGAAGAGCCGCAAGACACCCTAGACGCCCTGGCCATATTTTTTTCGAAGAGGTTTTTGGACCCCATGAATGGCCCATGAATCAATATGAACCAATGCTTTAATCAATTCTCATCCACACTTGTTGAAATTTAAGTGTAAGACCCTGGAAAAAATGGCGAGATGGTGCTCCGGCGGGAGCGGGGTAAGACCTCCTTCCACAGGCATTGCTATGCTTCGCTCACCCCCACGCACGGCACTCTTTGTGACCGAATAGCACCAATTTAGCCAAAGGAAGCTGGGAAGCAATCTTCCGAGTTGCGAATGATTTTATTGTGTGACCTTGGGAAGTGGTGACTTAGGAAAGTGGCGACTTAGGGAAGTGGCGACTTTGGAAAGTGGTGACTTAGGAAAGTGGTGACTTAGAGAAGTGGTGACTTAGGGAAGTGGTGACTTAGAGACTGAGAGAAGTGTTCTGTTGCCATATGCGTAGATGCATGCGGTTTTGCCACGAGATGTTGCAAACGCATTGCAATGGCTGCATGAATGTTGCATGGGACTCTTGTTGGGGAGGAAGTCGGAGCGCGAAACGTTGTGTTTTTTGGGTAAAGTGGCTGGAGCCAGCGATGAAGGGCAGCTGGTGTGTGACGCAGGTGCGCGCAGTTGGGTGATTGGCTCATCTATGTGTTCTGCAATGTGCGGTTGTTCGCGTGATTCGCGAGTGCGTAATTCGGTGCGCTTGTGGAGTCTATTTTTCTCATGGCGCCGAGATCCGGTTTTGGAGCCGCAATTTCTGGTGCCGTTGCTTGTAGTTCTGTCTTTGCAACGTGTGGTTGCAAATCGCATTGCAGTGGCTGCATCAAGGTGCCTTCGTGCTGCGGCTGCGTGTGTAGTTATTTTATATTGTTTTTTGCAGCTGGGCATCGTAAATCGTATTGGAGTAGCTGCATCAAGGTTTCGATGGTGGTTTGTGCAAGGCTTGTAGTACGATGTAGTAGTGGGAAGTGCGTCGTGCGGGTTTTGCAGTACAAAGTAGTGCTGGGAAGCGCCTTGTGCAAGTTTTGTAGTACATAGTTGTACTGGGAAGTGTTTTGTGCAAGCTTTGTAGTAGTACTGGGAAGTACTGTGTGCAAGCTCTGTAGTACGAAGTAGTACTGGGAAATACTTGTGCAAGCTTTGTCGCACAAAGCAGTACTTGTATTGGGATTTACTGGCAGTAAAAGTTTTCTGGCGCACAGAAGAGCTGAGATGAGTTAAGAAGAGCATCCGTGAGATGAGAATGAAAGGTTGGGCAATGGTCAGCTGAGATGAAACTAGTTGAGAAAAACTTAGATGACATATGAGAAGAGATGAGATGAGAAGAGATGAGATGAGATGAGATGAGGCGAGGAGATTTCAGATGAGATGAAACGAGATGAAACGCGCAGTGTGGAGTGTGATCTTTGGACAGCAGCAGGATTTGCTCGTCATGATCATTGACAAAACAGTGCAACAGGTTCGCACAAAGCATGCACGCACGGGCTTGGGTGGCTCACGGCGCGGGCAAATTCTATAGATGAGAAAGGTCTTGTAGCATACAGACCAATACTGCCTGGATATGGTATGATATGCAATAAATCCTTCTTGTGTGGTACCAAAACCACAAACCACGTATATAATATACCTATCTCAGCCTATCTCTTGAACTGCGGGATGTTGAAGTTTCAAAACAGTTCACTTTTGTGCATCTCCAGGATCGTTATGATTCCTAAAGAACATGTGTAGATTGACGCAGATGGCGAGGATCTTGGCATGTTGAAGCATCTACAGACATTACAGACCAAAGGTTCAGGCCATTCAGTGTGGTGTTCCACTAGTTGCACATTGTGTTTACCCCTCTGCACTTCTGACTAGATGGCAGACGGGCACAGGACATTTGTGCCAAGGGATGTTGTTGCAAACTTTCTGGGGAGGCAGTGATTGCAAACTTTCCATAACTTTCCGCAAATAGATCAGGCCCATTGACTCTTGGCGTCAAAGAGGCACCCAAGTTTCTGCACACAATTTTTGTTTCCCTTCCCCGTCTTCCAAACAACTTTTGGAAGGAGCCCTGTGTGAAATTTGGTCCAAGATATCCTGGAATGGAGAAAGTGAAGTGGGTCCGCTCTCACGGCATGGTGGAGCATCCCGAACGGTATCCAGAACTGTCATTGGCTGCATCCAGCGACAAGGAAGTCCCGGAACCATGGGGCCATGGGGCCATGGGGCCATGGGGCCATGGGGCCATGGGGCCATGGGGCCATGGGGACGGGGAGTGGCTGCAGATTCTCTTACTTTAGGTCTGGTTTGCAGAGTTGGCAAGAACTCCTGAAGAATCTGAACCCGTGCCATGTCAACGGTTTGAATTCATTGGTTTGGACAGACTTCCACTGAAGGAGATTGCCAACACTCTCTACATGCATGGCGTCAGAGGCTGCGAACGTGTCTGTGACGATGATGAGGTGACCGGCGCTGGGCGCATTCGCCCTGGGCAGGGCACGTTTCAACTGCTGCCAGTCGATACTGTAGGTTGAATGTTTTAAACCTTGCCTTGCCCCACTTTCAATGCGACATGTATCATTCACTTGCATTGAAGTACATTGAAATGCTGTGAAGTTGACAAAAATGGACATTGAACTACATTGAACCGCCACTGTGTCAATCAATTCGCTCAATTTCCATGTGTTTCAAAAACATGACGCAGCCAGGAGGAGGGGCATTTCGTGGCACAGCCAGATGCCGGAGATGCTCCGCTCCTGTCAGAAGGCTGGATGACCACCAGGGAACCTTCACAGGAGCTGATCTCATGACTACTCGGGGCTGCAGTCCAGAGGTTGCTATAACATGGCTATAACCAGGGTATAACCATGGGAATTAAACCCCTCACAAGCTGCGATATAGCCCCCAAAGTGATTCAGCCACTTGTAACTGGAACTGCACCTCGAGGTAGGGGGTGGAACAAAGTGAACCAGTGAATTTGCAAGGCTATAGCGGCTATATGGTTATAATATGCCACAATAATTGGGTTGACATCGCAACTTCCTGGGGCAATAAGACACCATGGTGATACCCGTATGGTCGCGTCAATGATCACCTACTGCGTTTGTATCCACAGCGTTGAACGTGTGGCGAAGTTGAGTCAATTTGCGCAAGGGTTTCCTGATCAATCCATAAACGCGGTAACGTCCGCATTTGTGACGCAGGGTATTTTGTATATCAGCATCAAGAAGGCCCTGAGTCAATGTGTCATATCATGTGACTCCATTCCAAATAGAAAAATGCAGGTGCCCCCATTCCTGCTTAACTCTGCAAGCATGTCTCACATCTTGCTCCACAATGTGTCGCCTGCATCGGGGCGCCACTGCCAGTTGTGCATATAGTTCCACAGCTGATGATTGATCAGTCTAGTTGCCTTTGGCTTGTTGTTCAAAGTTCGAAGACAGAACTGGTCTAGGCACCGTCACATTCTGTCAATCTTCGGCGCTCCTGCTGTCATCATCTTGCTGCATTTTTTCAGGGTCTTTGCGAATTGGAGACGGTAATGTTTCACTTGCAGCAAGTGCGTTTGCTGCAACCTCATCAGCATAGCAGCAAGTGGCAAGAGCCCGTGCAACTTCATGAGTGTAGCATGAACAGCATCCGCAACCTGATATGGACGTCGTTGCCCAACCCCACCCCAACCACCCCCCCGACCCCACCCCATCAACAAACACTTTCTCTGTACTACGACCCTTAGCATAGCGCCGGTACTAAAACATATGCGAAGAGCAATGTCATCCGTACTCTAGGCCAAAGGCCTGGATTGTTTTGATTCATTCTACTTGTAGCCCATTCAATCATATGAAAAAACATAGCATTTCAGAGCCAACACAAGGAACCCAGGACAAATTGCAGCCACAATGGAATTGCAACGTCAGCAACTCCTGGAGCCAAAATCAAAGACCAAGTGACTCTTACGACCTCGCCGGTAGGCGATGCTCCTTGCAGGTTCTGGCATCCAAGAGTATAGTTGCATTGGCAAGTCTGGGCAAACCTAACTAGACATGCCTGGGAAGATCCTTAAGGGATCGAGAATCGATTTTTGGATTTCCGCCTGTTTGCGCCAATTTGTGTCCAGTTGGCACTTTTTATGCTTCGTTCCGGTGCTGAGAAACATGCTTGTTCCATCTGTGCGCAAGAGATCTCTGCCTGCCACTTGTTTATCTGTCTGGTGAGATATGATACAGAAATATACAGAAGTTGCCACTGATTTAATTATCGAAATTGGGGTTCTACAACTTCAACTGACATTGGGCCTAGTAACCAGGCAAGGTAGCAGTTGACGTTGTTGACTCAGTTGACAGCTGAGTTCTACCTGGATTATTGGAGATTATGAACTAACCCATATTGGGAAAACCTATCAACCAACTAATTTAATGAGATGGGATAGGGGTATTTTTAGCAGCTCACTTGAGTTTGGAGGACATGTACTTCTACAAAAAGTACAAGAAGGGTGTTGAGAACCGCAGGAACCAGTCGAAGTTTTGGTCGATTTTGACCTCTGGGGCAAGTCGCGCCATCAGCGTCGCTGCAAGCATTATAGCTGTGATGGGTGGCTTTGGAGGCTTTGCCATGCTCACATGGATTACTTTTGGTTGGGTGCCTGAGGCTTCAGAGTGGTGGCCATGTGCCAAGTATGTACTGATCACTTCTTGCGCAGGTTTGTAAGTTTCAGATTCAGTTTGCAACAGTGAAGACCGAATCATGTCTGTAAAAGAGGAGATACATTTGATGTCGGTGAAAACACATGGGTCAGAACAATCTCATGATCATGGGATTCAATTTCATCCAGGGAAAACGGATGTGTGGTGTTTCTTGTAATTGTTGTATATTGTTGTACACTAGTGAATATGGCTTGCAAAAAAACATTTTCTTAGTTATACCCACTGTGGCATATGTTTTGAAATGTAGCCGGGCATTTTATTTGACATATATATACTGGCATTCTGTCTGACATCTTATTTCAAATATCTGACATTTGATCTCATATGTATTCTGACATACGTTCTGACATTCTATCTGAAACCTATTCTGACATTTTATTTGGCATGCTATCTGGCATTCTATCTGATGTTTTACATGGCATTCTTTCTTGCATTTGATCTGACATTCTATCTGACATTTCATCTGGATTCTACCTGGCATTTCATCTGGCATTCTAGTTCACGTTCTATCCGGTATTTTTTATTTGAGATATATTCTGACATTTTATTTGGCATTGTAGTTTTTTTTTGCGTTTGATCTGGCATTCTATCTGACATTTGATCTGGTCTCTATTTGGCTTTCTGTATTACGTTTTACATGGCATTCTTTCTTGCATTTGATCTGACTCTCTATCTGACATTTTATCTGCCATTCTACCTGGCATTTTATCTGGCATTCTAGTTGACATTCTATCTGGCATTTTATCTGGCGTATATTCTGACATTTTGCTTGGCTTTCTATCTGGCATTCTATCTGACATTTTGCATGGCATTTTTTCTTGCGTTTGACCTGGCATTCTATCTGACACTTGATCTGACATTCTACCTGGCATTTTATCTGACATTCTAGTTGACATTCTATCTGGCATTTTATCTGACATTATATTCTGACATTGCATTTGGCATTCTATCTGGCATTCTAGTTGACATTCATCTGGCATTTTATCTGGCATGAATTCTGACATTTTATTTTGGCATTCTATCTGACATTTTGCAGGGCATTTTTTCTTGCGTTTGATCTGGCATTCTATCTGACATTTGATATGGCATTCTACCTGGCACTTTATCTTGCATTCTAGTTGACATTCTATCTGGCATTTTATCTGACATACATTCTATCATTTTACTTGGCATTCCATCTGGCATTCTATCTGACATTTTGCATGGCATTTTTCTTGCGTTTGATCTGGCATTTTATCTGACAATATATTCTGACATTGCATTTGGAATTCTATCTGGAATTCTAGTTGACATTCATCTGGCATTTGATCTGCCATATATTCTGACATTTTATTTTGGCATTCTATCTGGCGTATTGTTCTGTCCCGGCGAGCCCAAGAGAGCTCGCAATAGAGTTGCTGTCTAGAAGAAACTGGCTACACTCACAGCTGGTGGCAGCCACAAACCAGGTGCAAAAGCGCTTGAGTTCCTCAGCGTGCAGAAGGCCGGTGTGGTGCAAAGGCTGCGACCGCTGTGACCCAGAACTCCCTGAACTGCAAGAGGCTCAATTGTACCAGACTGCAACGTTGCGGCGACCGGACTCAGACGAATATATTTTCGAAATTTAGATCATGGTCCATTTCTATAGATGGGTGATGGGGGTTTGTCTGAAAAGAGGCTACCCCTGAATCCCCTGGTAAATCATGAATAATTTAGCTATTAGAATTGCTGCTTGGGGGTATACCTCATTTTCAGACATAGCCAGGTGTCAAGCGTTTCACCCCCGCTGGCTGGGGACGTTGTCAGCGCGTTTGCGCTTGGCTGCGTTTGCTTGCCCGGCAATGCGCCAGTGCCGCTTTCAGGCCGCTTTCGACCGTGCTTTCATAGCCCATTCAACTCGTAGATCCTGTCAGCCAATGGCAAAGGACATTGTGCAGACATGTGCAGACCTTGCGGTGCCAACTGCAGACAGGAGACCATGAAAGTATTGCAGAACTGGTCGGATCACTACCTCCATGCGCATGTAAGCTGAATCTTCGCGATCGTTTTCATGTACTCCGTGTCCGAGTGGCATCTTCACTTGACAGTCTCTTTCCATCAGTAAAAACTTCCGGTATGCATTCAGCCTCTGCCCAGCCTCTGCTCTGAAAAGAATTTCAACAAAGGCAGTATTCTGTGATTTTTGTTCGACTTTCGCGACCTCAACCAAAGCAGCAGTCTGTTTGACTTTGATTGAGATTCCGAGCAGTCCAAGCTAAATTCTGCAACGACTGCAATGTCTGAGAGCCTGACAATAATTCAACGATTCAATAGGGAAACACTTGGCTTGAATTGTCTTAAATATCTTATTTTTTTTTGCTTGAACTCATTTTGAGGCAAGCAATGACCATGATGGGAACGAAGTGGAACCGACGGTTCAGACAAAGCTGGGGAAGTGCCATGGTGATTTGATGTGATTTGCACGATGTTTCTTTTAGCCCACCACCTCCCATCAGCAGCGATGGTTTCAAGGTTCACGCCTTCTGCCAAAGATGCGAAACACTTTGAGGCTATGCAGAACCTTGGAATGAGTTTGGACCACTTTCGCGTTGTCCCTTGAGCGCCAAAGTTCCAAGTCTATTGGAAGATCTAGCCGCTAGCCGGGTATCGGGCTACTCCCAATTCCAAGGTTCAGGGGCTTCTGATTAGATGCTATTGGCATTCCCTTTTGATTTTTTACAATCTAATCATGACGTAGAATTCCAAAGCGTTTCGAAAGACTTTGGGCACCATGCCAGTGTTCCGCCCGTGCTTAACGATCCAAGAGTGGAACGTGGGACCGTCATGACGGGAACTGAGGAAGTCAGATCTTTCTGGCCCTCACAGTGGAACTGCGCCTATGCCTCACACCGCTCGGTGGTTTGAGCACATTCGGTCCTTCAGCCACATGGAACGATCTCAATGGGTTGACGTCAGTGACTGAAAATCCACTGGAAGCGATGGAAAAAGATGGAAACAGTCGGAGATGTGGCGGAGTACTACTGGTAGGCTTGATGATTTTTGGACACAAACTATAGTGGTGTTCTGAAAGAATGGAATGAGATTGGGGAAAGGTGGGAGGGTTGGCATGAAACAACTCCGGTTGTGTGGGAGTTGAAACCATCGCGGGATCAGATGTCAATGCCTTAGAAAGAGATATTCTGATACTCTGGACACCAATCACATTCAAAAGTTGGAATTAGACCATGAGGATCCAATTGGATGCTTTTCTGTTTGGACGAGCTCTCAGAAAAGCATCCAAACAGAGCTTTGTCGAGCCATGTCGAGTCAAATCGCGTCGAGTGTCGAGTGGACGATAATGATGTCAATTGATGTCACCATTCAATTGTGGTGCCTCTGCAATCAGCGCCATTTTGTTTGCACCCGACCGGTTCCGGGCCTATCTGGTTCACTATGGAGGCAAGCAAACGTGGGTTGACTGCAGCTCGTGTCAATGTGAGTCTATCATAATATTTGAGAAAGAAACGTAGTAAGCCCTCCAAAAAAGTAATTTACCATTATTTCAGTGGGATTTCCGGGTTGCCAAACATCAATTGGTATCTTATTTTCTATCCTGTCCGCCTAATTATATGCCTACGTATGCTATTACATGCCCAGTAAAGGGGATGTCCGGTCTGACAGTTTTTTGGGATTGGCCAGAGGCCGGCAGGAAGGTTGTGGCAGCGCATGATGCAATCACTTGTCAATTTGCGTGAAGGGACGGATATGGATGGATGGCTGTCTTGAATTTTATGTTCACGGATGGCTACAACTGTCGGTTGATGACACAGACACAGACTGCAGGCGTAGATTTTCCACTGGGATTTTTTTCTAGAAATTTTGCCACTGGCACTTCATCTTGAAAATGCTTTGGGTCTGGGTGTGATATTTGCAAGCTGTGAATGCACTTGTAGCTTTCAATTTTCAATGATGCAAAGCATTTTAGTCACTGACCCGCTTGACCTGATTTGACCTATGAAACTCAAGATGGCTGTACTTTGTCAAGGGTCCCAAGTCTTGCAGATGTAGCTACAGAACTGACAACACATGAGAAGCAACAGCCATCAACAGCGATCAACAGCCATTAGCTCGTTTCACTCGTAGGTGGAAGACACGGTGCCGGAGGTTGAGGAGAAGAAACCAGCAAAGCCAAAAGCGAAGGCCAAGGCTGGACTTCTGAGGGATGGGAGGAAGAAAGGATGCTGCGATGACTAGGACCAGAAAAGGACCAGAAAGGTCACGATCAACGCTGCGGATCTCGGCCCCGCGCAGGCTGGAAAAGCAAAGGCAAAAGCCAAGGCCCCTTTCGACATTTGTTCGAAAGATATGGATGATGGATGATGGATGATGATGGGTTAATATGAACATTTTTGTTTATTGCATTTTAGTACTATGATAATATATTATGTTAGTGACTAATGATGATACATTGTAATTTTCTCTGAAGCCAGTAGATTTGATGTGATTTGATAACATCATCAGAGCATAGCGAGAAATTAAGAAAAGCACCTCTGTGCTGCTCGAGTTGAAACCGTTTGAGCTTTGGAGAGTTTAGGAGCTGAACTATCTCAAGTTTCAAGAAATTGTCACTTGGTGTTCCCATCGCCACCGCCACCTTGTATGCCTGAAATTGCCTGACTGGTGTCAACTCTGCATGTGTTGCCACAATGCGCAAAGCTAAATCGGTTGAATTGCCCAATTCCCAATTCATGATACTCCAACGGCGCAGATTGGCGCCAAAGTGAACACCAGTGCTGTCTTCAACAGTTTCACAATGGTCTCCCAATGGTCTCCCAATGGTCTCCCAATGGTCTCCCAATGGTTTCGATGGCTACCAGTGGTTCAGGGTTTTGAAGGGATCCCCTTCCAGGCGAAAGCCAAAGGCAAGGCGAAGGCAGCTTCGCCGCAGAAACTCACGATTCTCCACCCTTCATTTCTCGAAATTTGATGTTGTGAAAGGATGTGAAAGGTAACATTTGGATGCCCCAGGAGGATGGATGTTTCGGAAATTGCGGATTCTAGTGTTTCAATGGACAGCAGGACAGCAAGGAGTATCGGGCACTAGATCCTGAAAACTCCCATCGATCAATCGTTTAAACTCGCACGTGGAGTCTTGACAAGACACTCTTGATTTTTGGTTTGTGTTGTTCTGATCGAAATCCTTCTGGAAGATTTGACATGGGAAAGGGTTGCTTGACCAAACAAGTTGGCACCCCACCCGACAGCCCCTAGTTCAACCTCAGATATACCCAGATTGTCAGCATCATCATCTGGTTCCTCTGGGAAAGGCTTCCATGTTCATCTGCACCAACAAAAAGCTAACGATGGACTTAACGCGACTTGTGTGATGATCGAAATTCACAGTTTCAAATGGAGCGAAGTCAGAGATTCAGAATAGGACTTGCGGTTGCGACTTGGGTGAGCATGGGATGGTGAAGGGCAGCTCCAAATTTCCACAGCCGGAGGCTAAGGCGAAAGCAAAAGGTAAGGCTAAGGCAAAAGCCAAAGCCAAGGTAAATCTTGGGCACTGGGGTGATTTTGACAGGGAAACTAACTATGGACCTTTGCTGTTAAGGCGAATCACTGTAATCAAAACCAGTGGATGAGCTAAGGAAACTAGTTCGAATTTAGAGAATTTAGCAACCCGGACAAGAACTCCAGGAAGCGTTGCGTGACCAGTGACCACTCAAAGTGGGGTGCTTGTGCTTTGACCGCTTTGATCATGGCGCGTGTGGTTCAAGAAGTGAGCAGTGGTTGCGATGTACCCCTGTGGATGATTGCTCCCGGGGTTATGCTACCCAATATATTGATATATTTTGGGGATTTTTGGGGATCATCATGGATTGTCACAACCCATTATGGGAAGTCCTATTCACCAGCTAGTATCAAGGGACGACATTTCGGGTTTAGCAGCCACTGCTTAAGTGCTCCTCGTCTTCAAAATGGAACACTGCATTTTTTTCTGCCTGAGAGCCCATGCGGAGCGATCAAGACCAAGTATTCCATGTTCCTGCGTTCCAGAAGTGTTCCATGTTTATAACATATACATATATAAATTATACATACATACACATGTCATGCAATCAACTGCCATAAACTACCTACAGTACTCTATTTGATTTATCTCATTTGGTACAACTTCCCCTGAGAACACACGAATCAAGCAATGTTGTGATGCGATATGCATATATACATGTATATGATATGCATATATATATATATGCACAAAAAATACACACACATGAACTTATGAAATACAGCATGTATATGCTTATATAGAAACTATATAGACGTATTGTTATATATGTGTATTTCATGTGACTATGTATGTATGCATATAGATATTTTAAGTATATTTATGCATACATACTTGGTACAGCTCTTCCATGTGACTCCTTGTCAGGCTGAGGAAGGCGATGAAGCCCAGGTGCACTACTTAGCACTCGCAGCGAAGTGAATGTGAGATAGTGAAGTTGAAGGTATAACCATGATCCTGAGCCCAAAATAAGTTTGGATATAAACCTAGGACTATGTTGAAATCGATCCACTTAAACCTGGAACTGCACTTCCAAGTATCCCAAGAACTTGCGGCTTGATATAGATTATCGATGTAGGCAGCTTTGTTTCCTCGCAGGCTGGAATTGCTGTGAATTCTTGAGCTCTGTCCCGATGAAGAACTATGTACAGGTTTTTGAATGCTTACTTGATAGGCCATCCAACTATTTCGCAACCAAATATGATCCAGTGCAGTTTGTCCGGCAACCGCCTGTTCTATCTTCTGGTTGATGGACTTGGTTGGCGGACTCCCTGGCTGTCCAAGGAGGAACCGAGAGGGTGTGTTCCAAAGCGTCGCAGAGAGGATAGCTTCACAGATTGTCATTAGTCCATGTAAGTCCCATAGATTTGAAGAACTTTGAAGATAAATATATATATATATATGATATACATTTGTATTATTTGTATATATATATATATACATATATATATATATATATTGGGCTAGACCCCCGCCCAGTAACAGTGCACAAATGGTTTTCTTCATTTTCATGGTGCAAAAAAAAGCACCAGAAACCAAGCACAAAAATGATCTGCATGTTCGGTTTTGCTCGTCATCGTTTCCTGCCACCAAATTTTGCACCAGCTAAGAGCATCATTTTGACGAAACAAACACCAGATGAGCACAAATTTTGCACCAGCTAAGAGCATCATTTTGACGAAACAAACACCAGATGAGCACAAATTTTGCACCAGCTAAGAGCAGAATTTTGATGAAACAAACACCAGATGAGCACAAATTTTGCACCAGCTAAGAGCACCATTTTGACGAAACAAACACCAGATGAGCACAAATTTTGCACCAGCTAAGAGCATCATTTTGACGAAACAAACACCAGATGAACACAAATTTTGCACAAGCTAAGAGCACCATTTTGACGAAACAAACACCAGATGAGCACAAATTTTGCACCAGCTAAGAGCATCATTTGACCCAAAAACACGAGAAAAAACATCATTTTAAAACTAAAAAAACACCAGATGAACACAAATTTTGCACCAGAAAGCAGATCGTTTTTTGAACTATTTTTTGATGGTATTTTGGTGCCCTCCGCTCGTGCTCACTGTTAGTGCAACAAGGGATATCCCAATATGTCCCCTCATTGAATGGCAGAATGTTGATGCCATCAACCAGGAAAAGCCCAAGAAGGTTCCGAAGGAAAAAGCGGTGAGCCTCCGCATGAAGGCACACCATTAGTTATTTTTCAGGTGGCTTCGACCAAACTGCTAGTTTCTAGCACGGTCAGCGAATGTGGTTGCGTGTATTCTTCCTTGCTGTCGTGGTGGTGGGGATGCATTGAATTTCAACATATTGTATATTTGTGCATATGTATATATATACACGTATATATGTACATGTATATATACATATACATATATATATATATATACACAGAAGTAATTGCATATTTCGTTACAATATGTGGGATCATTGTCACTTTGTGGTTTCTGTTGCTTTTGGTCACTGCAAGTGATACATCCTTGATGTCATCGCAAGTCATCTTCAGGAGCCTCACAGCCTCCCTCACCCAACTACGCAGTGGCTGCGATCTACCCCTGTTGGTTGATGATTAGTTCGAGGATTGTACTACATGTATTGGGGATTATCATAATCCATGAGCTGGAATCAGAATGAACTAACAAATACAATGAAGGACAGAAGATTTTGAACTCTCAAGTTGTTGAGGTCCAAAAGCTTCTGGAGACTCGCGACATCGAGGAGGTGTTGATGAGTGTTGGATGTGTTGGTTGACTAGCAAACGGATCTGTAGGAAGTTTTTTCCGGAAAAAGATGGCCCGGTGGGCGTGTTGAGTCCAGATACAGTATCTTAGAACACCCCCATTTGGGCTCCTTAGCTCTCCAGATCTTGAAAAAAACACGACTGCAGTTGTGAAAATCTGAGATTTGCTGAAAGTGGTTTGAACAATTTTGCCATGTGTTACTATAGGAATATTTTGTATTTTTTATTGGTCCCCTGCGGAGCAAATCCACATGATCCGCATGCGGCGAAGGTCATGGCAGAGATCCGTGCAAAAGTCGCGGCCTGTAAGGCGTTGACGGCAGCCCCGCCATCGGTAAGGTGATGTTTAGTTGGCGTGGTTTCAGCTAAGGCTTAGCATACACAAGCACGCACACACGCAATATACATATCTAATCATATATGTATATGTATACATGACCATATATATATATAATATTGATATGTATGTGAATTCTACAGAATGTGACAAGGAACATGGCGAGCCTTGGCTCTCGTGTCAAAAGAAAGTCCAGCATCGGACAAGTGCCGCCCTGTCAGGAAGCGGTGGAAGAAGCGGAAGGTCGGAAGCAATTCAAATTTGGAGAGAGAGAGAGAAAGACGGAAAGAAGGATAGCAGTGCTATTGTTAGAAGGATGGAAATTCAGTGACTGTGCATAATTTGGATGGCATTCATGATGTCTGTAGTAGCTACTCAGGGCAAGAAGGGTCCTGTTGGATGGCAAAAATGCGCATCACTCCTGGGGCATCGTAGGGTTCAATGATTTTTTTTGCGTCATCGTCGCGTGGGTGCACGTTCAACATACAAAGTTCAGCTCATGAACTGACCTTCCAGGGGCCCAACTTCTGCTGCATTTTGAGAAGAGAGAGAGAGAGAGAGAAAGAGAGCGAGAGAGAGAGAAGGGTGGAACCGCTAGATAGAATCACATACCACGATTTGCAAAGATCAATGAACAACCGTTTGAAGAATATCTCGACGTATTCTGATGAAACCTGGTTGTTTCTTATCCACCTTGCCTTCATTTGCCGCAGCTCATAGCAGCTCCTGTGTATCTTACCATCCCATACCGCGTGCACACCTTGTGCAGTGGCACCTTGTTTCTATGAGAATGATGTTCAAACTGTTCCTGACCAGCTTTGCAGTGACTTGGACTTGATCGCAAGATTGGGAGGGGCGGATGGTCGACCTGCTTTTGGGGCTTGTCTCCTTTGATGGCCTTCCATCCGTTCCCCGAAAAAGGGAAGAATCAAGCTGGCTGGGCACGGATTCAGGGTTCCTCAAGTCTGCAGGGCACCCACTTGATCCATCCGCTTTCGGTTGTTCAGATTCTTCAATAGATTCAGACAAATTCTTACCTAAGATATCCTAAGATGATGAACAAGCATGATCTTAAATCGCGACGTTTTTTGGTCGACGAGTGGTTTTTCACATTCGTTCAACCAAAGTAGGTCAACGCACCGGAGAAGGTGAAGATGAACAAACAATAACAAACATTTGTCTTGGTCAGATAGAATAAGGTAACCAAATAAGGTACCCCAAGATTTGAAGGCTGTATATGGCTGTATCATGATTTTTCCCATTAACGTACCCATTGGATCCCATTGGGGGGATCCCGGTATCTCCCATACCGCTCCAGGTCATACTCAGCGGCGTTGCAGGACCCGAGTTCACGAGAGGATGGATAGGTTTAGGGCGGTTTAGGGGAAGAGGATGGAACAGAATGGAACAGAGTCAATATGGGACAATTCGATACACTGGGACACAATGGGACCATAATGGGGATAAATATTTGGAATACCAACTTGCATATTTGGGTGTGTCTGAAAATGGGCTATACCGAAGCCGTTGATTCACCAATGAATTTAGGGATGCCGAACTTTCAGACAAACCCACATGGCCTTATTGATCCTTATTGGCCTTACTGCAGGTTGGTGCTGGGTTTTGCATAGAATTGATGTTTTGTCCAAACATTAGATAACCCCACAACCACACAAACAATGTATATATAATTGTATATATATATATACATAGTGGCCTAGACTGTTATGGAGAAACTATTTCTTGGGCACTCCATTCGATCTTTTCCCAGTGGACCTAGCCACATCGCCTTCCTTCCAAGCGCGATCGGTGCTACCAAGGAGCTGCGCATGAAACTTGCGAGACAGGCGTCCTGGGAGTCTGTTTTTTTCTTTTTTAAATATAAATATATATATATATTATATATTTTAAATATAAATATATATATATATAGTTAATTGATGTTTGAAATGAGATATGGTCAAACATGGTCAATCATCGCTGTAGTTGTACATAAGTTGTACGTCGATGGTTGCAGTTCCCGCAGCAGGTGACGAAGAATGAGAAAGAACACATTGAGTTAACAACACATTTATCGTCAGCCTGTTCGAGAAAGCTGACTCAAAGTACCTCGTCATTGGGGGCATCCGCATTTGATCCAGTCCAAGTGTGAAAATTTGTCACTGCTGAACTACATGCAGAATTTCAGGGTCCCTCCTAGCCATGTCGTCAATGTATCCGGCATTGTATGAACATCACAGCATGACAAATGCTTCAAGGTTGGAAACTGACCTTCAGAGCTGATGGCCGCACTCCATTCGCAGGGTCATCACAGTACCTCCTACAAGTAGGTAGGTCTAGGTAGGTCTTGGCATGTGCCTCCCTCGTATCCTCCATTGTAATCACTGTAATTATCGATCAATATCTACTAGCTATCTCAGCTAATCTCAGCTATCTCCATGTTTCTTGGCTTACCTGCGTCAGGACAAGCAGAGCGTGAGAGAAGTTTGTTGCAGCAGAAGGCTGCCACAACTTTGGTGTCTTCCGAGGAACCCAGCTGCACGCTTTTTCCTGAGAGCACAGAGCCAAAAACATCTGAGACAGCCAGATTCGTATATAATGATTCGTATGTGCTTCAACCAATGAATTTGAAGGTTTGGTGATCTTCCGGTTGTGACAAGTTGTGACTTACAGAAAAACATTTGTTGGAGCAACCAACAGGCTTTGACTTCGTGAAATTGACGGATACTTATGGCCCCCACTTCGAAGCCAGGAGTTCCTGCATGGTCCTAGGTGCCGATTTCCTGGTTGAAGTGGGAGGGGGTGATCTTTTAATCTCCAGTTTAGCTACAAGAGGATCATCTTAGGAATCGTAACTGGTTGGTAAGCCTGGTGATGGCATGTTCCCGATTCCGAGGGTTATCCTAATTACAAATGGGTTATAAGCAAACACTATACACTGCTATAATTAAGCAGTCTTTTTCTTCGTGGGATGATCCACCAAGCAGGGCTTTTTTTTGTTGGTATTTAGGTAACCTGATGACCATCAACATCATCAACTACGAAAGTTCGTGCCCAGGATATTGCTGCCTGGGTTTGTTCAAAAATAGGATACGCCCAAATCTGACGGCTGTTTATCATGAAGTTCCCTCATACATAGGTTATTCCGTGTTATTCCAATGGATTATATCTCATTTCGGGACTAACCCAAATGAGCTGTGGAATTAAAACCTTTTGGAAACTCCTCAAACGAAAGGTTTTCATGGGATTCCCAGTCTATGGATTGTATGAATCCCAAACAAATTAGGTAGCTTGGATAGCATAATTTCACAGGGTTCCCGATCATCATCAACCAACCACGATTTATCAATTCTATCCCCAGCCATGCACTTTTTGATGGTCAACCGCCCTTTAAATGGTGGTTAACTTACATGTCGACCATTTCTGATGACGAACCGACTGGGGTTTTGTATATCCCATTTTGCCACTATTCCCTATTATATCCCCATGAAATGGTGCTACTACGCAATCAAAAGAAATTTAGTAACAAAGCTTCCGAGTTACGGACGAGTGTCAACGGAGAGTTTGCACATCATCATGTCAACCACACATGCAGCAATACCAGTACCGAAGTGATGACAGCAGGCAGTGAAACATTAGATCATAGTAAGAGTCGGGGATTCTATGAGTTTGCGGATGAGAGGATGGAAGCACGCGAAGCATCCCATTCTTACAGGTATTGTGACTCCAGGGGTTGCCCACGACGGGTTTGTGTTTCCGCGGTTGGACCTCGAATTGAAAAGGTATGGAAAAACTGCTGGGAAAATGTGCGCGAGACTGTAACTGCAGCAAGAGCTCGATTGGCCGAAAAATGCCGGAAACATGTGAACACATTTCGGGGCGCGGCCACTTTCCGAAGATGCGGTCAGATCGGTGAGAAATGATGTCGATTTGTCAGTGCATCCCTGCTATTTGGGATGGCTGCAGCTGGAACTTGCTTAAAACGCAGTGGCAGTGCTGCACGATAGTTTTTGAACACGGTACGAATCGTGGTAGAGGTTGCCAAGTGCATTGTAAAGGCTCAGCGCAATGAAGAATTTGGTCGCAGATGAGGTAGCCATAGAGGAAGAAACTCAGAGGAGAGGCCCAGAGAAGAGGCTCAGAGAAAAGGCAGGTTAGAGAGAGAAGAGGTAGGTGAGTGAAGAAGTAGCTCCGTAAGACGTTGCGCAGGGAAGACCTGGCTCACAGAAGACTGAAGAAGTGGCTTGGAGTGGAAGTAGCTTTTAGATGCTTTAAGAATAATTTTATATAATTTTCATTTGCTCATTCCGTTCATTCATTCGTTCATGCAAGGATTTATTCACAGACCCCCTCCATGTCTTCCAATGCGTCGTGCGTTCCAAAACCAAAGACTCTTGGGTCAGAGACGCCAGGCTGCACGGAATCCTGGAGTCCAATCCGGAAGAAAGGCAGTCCTGTGGTCGGATCTGGTCTCGTAGAGATCTGACATGATTTGAACATGATTAATTAAATACAGGGTTTAGATTGTTTGTACTTTAACCGCAAAAAAAATAAAACAGTGATTTATCCAGATTTCAGTGGGATTTTACTTTTCTTTTCGGGGTGTTTCTTCAATTGATTTTGATTGATTGATTGATATTTGAGTGGCCACGATCTAAGACCATAGTTACTTTTCCCAAGTGCGTAAATGGTCGAATGACGCTTTGATGAACTACTTCACTGTAGCAGAAAAAACGATGAGCCACTATAACACTTGATTGGCTTCACGGAGTTGGAAAACGAAATGACACTTGTAGTATTGATATTGCCGTTGGTATCTTCGTTTTGTTTGAAATGTAATTAATACCAAATATTGGCTTTAGTATGGGTAAGTAGTATTTAATGGAAAACAATGTAGTATTTCATTCTTGGGAGATTGAAAATGAATATTCGTTTGACAACAGGTCAAGTGGCGCAGGTTGGGATCCGTTAAAAGAGTTTCAGAGTAGTGCTGGCACGTAGTGATCAGTTAATGTGATTGCCCGAATTGACAATCAGTGCGGTCAGTTTTTGGTTGCTTTTCAGAATGTCTTGTTTTTTTCAATATTTTTTGAAGACATGATAAACCACTGCTAATCTTTCTTTGAATGGACTTTTCAGTGAAGAACTGGATAGAGTCCCGCTGACCCGGTTGTGGGTTGCAGCGCGAAGATCCCTGCAAGGCCAGAAGAGGTTCAGAGCAAAGACACGAGCCTATGCGAGGAGGACGTCCTGGTGGCCTGGGGGTGGAGGTCAAAAACACAACGCCAGGTGTGTGATTTCCAGTGGGATGATTTCTGAAACTGCTGATCAAATTGAGAAGTGGCGGATCAGATAGTTGATAGACGTTTATAGCTTGCAGTCCCTACAACTACCATTGCAACTGTCTTCTAAACATTTGGGTGTGTTTGAGGATTGGGCAATCCATGCTCCATTTGAAGTTGCCATTTTGATCCATGGAAAACGATGATCCACCAGTGGATGACCATTGCTGGGATCCATGTCCTAACCCCAACGATGGGGCCCACGCTTCAACCATTTTTTCACCACGATTATCTACACTATGCTACACTGAAAAACCATGGTGAAAAACCATGGTTATATTCTCACCGCAGCCCCAGGACATCTTCGCCCGGCCTGAACTGTGCCCAGCTGTTTGCCCATATGCGGCTGAGATGAAAGACGAGCATCTTGATGAACAGATTAGCAAATCTGGGGAGCTATTTGAATATGGAAACCGATCTTTGCAATCTGGGAAGCTATAAGTTAAGTGTTGTTTGTTGTGTTTTCTAGGGAAATCACGTAAGATGTGGCCACCCGTGGCTCCAAATGACAACAAACTGCTAGTGATGTTCCTGTGAAAATTGTTTGATGGATCTCCATGGAGGGAAGCAAATAGCTGGGTTGGGCGGTATCATTCTTCAGAAATGACCCCTGGATCATGCCCACATCCCAATGCAACATCAGGGGTTTTAGATGGTTTTAGAACCACCCCAGCCTGCATATCATGCCAAGTTCCGGCTGTTCCACCCATGTTTTCAAACAACCTCGTCACTCGTCATTGTGTTTTCTTTACCCCGTGTTCTAGGAACGGTTCCAAACGGTTCCGGACTCACGCAAAAGAATGGATCTTTTTGGCTTTGAATATGTTGCCAAATCTAAATTCTTACACTTTTTTCAGCACATCTTTTTCTCGAGAGATATTTTGACTATTTTTGATTCCAATCAATTGAGACGGGATTCTCTCTCTCTCTCTCTCTCCCTCTCTTATTTTGTGACGTCTTCTGGATTCCGAGTCCCAAAAAGTTTTTTGTCCCCGGCAGTAGATTTCCTGAGGGAAATGTGCATCATGATTGATCCATGCTTAGGGTGGATTGTTTTTGCAAAGCTCCTTTTGGAAAAGAATTATGATCACACGACTAGTGAACGCCAATATCCGTGGCATCTTGTTCTGCTTTTGTGAACTTTTGTGCTTTGAACCGACGCGAATTCCAAATATATATATATATACATATATATATATATACACGAGTGTTTGCACGAACAAGCAGAAAAGCCTATTGTGGGATCAGGTAGCTGGCAAGACTAGCCTTGAGATTCAGACTTATTTTCTTCATCATAGTTTCCCGGATGGATTTCGGCCCATAGACAAAGCAGCTACCTCCGACTCCAAAATATTGTAATACTTTATATCCAGATACGTACAAGCATGCATACGTAGGCATAGATATCATGATGCATAGTTATATAGGATGGATACCCTTCGGTAATCAAACGTGGCAATGGAAAACCCACAACCTATAGATGATTGTCCCAGCTATAAACCTCCATGTAGTTCGGGGATTTCCCAGCTAATTAGCTATGTTTGAGGACACCGGAGGGTTTTTTGTTGGTGGTTTATATCCAACACTACCCCTTCTGACTGGCAGTTGACATACTGTGGATGGAAGAAATCCTGCACCAGTTGGTAGACGGTCTATCCCCTTATCATTTTTTACAGATATTTACAGTGTTTCATACTTACCAATAGTTACCAACTGGTACAGGACTTGGCAACCATCCACAATATGATTTCCGCCGAGGTTTTGCCACTTCCGCTGTGTAAAGAAGCAGGATCCGGCGCCGGTTCCTGACTGGATGTGACTGGATGTGATGTGAAGCAAGGTCCTCCCAGGGCCACATTGGTCAATGACCTTGGCAACAGGCTTTCTAAACTTTTCTGGGGCACTCTGCAGGAGTGTGGTTTGCTTGGCACTGTGGAGAACGCCACCATTCCGGATGACAGGTGAAAAAAACAAAAAACTGGTGGTGCCGTTGAGGTTACACATGGGTATAACCGTGATTACAACCCCCAGTACATTGGGATGTAACCCCTATAACTTATAAGACTAGGTAGTGTATCAGTGTATCCACTTATAACAACTGGAACTGCACTTCAAAGCAGGCAATTTTTTGAATGTTGGGACGGGATGAGATTGCACTAGCTACAGCTGTAGTACATAGGAAGGATGATGAAACACGTGGTCAGCATAGGGCACCTGTAGAATTAGCCAGGCGACTTGACCATGACCGGTATAGCGCCTTTTTTTCACTCAGTGCTCACTCAGTGCTGAAACAGCTCTGCAACTACCTTTGCTGCCCCCATCCATCTGTCCTTGCCTCTCATCCAAGTCTTCCATTGCGTAGCATCAACAGCGTGTGAGAAGTTGCAAGAGATCTTGAGCGTAGCATCAAAAGCGTTTCGGTATTGTTTGCAAGACGTGGAACGCACAAGCAAGGACTTTATTAGCCCCCCCCCTCCCCCGAACCCCCCACCCCCAAACCCCCCCCCCCCGAAACCCCCCACGAAAAAAAGACTCAAAAATGGAGGTCTGAAAAAGTTGCTAAAACACTGTAAGGGTCATCGAAAACAGCCCCTATACCGGTCATGGTCAAGTCGCCTGCCTAGAATTACACCTGGACGTGGGATGACGTGGGTCGACAGAAAATTGTTGAGACGCCATGACGCCAATGTACTAGGCACATGCCTCCAGTCGCAGTTGCTGTCTCTCCTGACTGTCATGACTGTCAATGACATGGAGACTTGTGGAGATGTGTAGCGTAACGTTGACATTGCCGGAGTTTCGCAGCGCCCTGAATCATTAAAAGGTGACAGCAACGATCTCGCAGCACCTACTTACATTACTTATACACCAAGAAAGATCCCCAAGTTGTCACCCAAAGCCTACACTTTGCTTCATTTACTTCCCAAGCAGAGTTCCACCACAAGTTGGCAGAGCTTGCAGGTTGATGGTATGTCGCCACTGCAATGTGGAGGGTTGCTTGCATTGTGTACCTGCAGCACCCGGTCAGAAAGGGGAGAAGCTGGAGCATTGCCGACAATGCAACTGGATCGCACCAGGCTAGTTTCGAGGAGTGAAGATGCAGATTGCACATGCATATTGATTCCAGACCACGGAACACATGTTCAACATTGTTGAACTGCTCAACCAAGAAGATGTGCGGATCAAACCATGAGATGTGAACAGTAGAAGACATTGATGTTGCATAGTTGGGAACCTGCAAGTTTTGTTTTGGTCAACCTTCAACAACATCCCAAGTTCTGCCATCGATGCCGAGGTATGCCGGGCTATTCTTTGACGGAAGAGGGTGAATGTGAGATGAAGGGCTTGGGATTCTTTGTGGGCATGGCTGCAGCTCGGCCGTAGGTGTTATGCGAGTTATTCTCTGTGATACTTAATAGTCGGGAGGCTTGAAGCAGCAAAGCGAATCTCCAAGAACTTAATGAGTGATTCGCATGGAGTGCCTGTGGCAATCTGTGGCACATGTAATAGCCAGTTTGATCCACCTCTTTGCGAGGATTTACAAATCAGTGGGGATTGTCTCGACTCTTTTTCAATGCTTAGAGAAGCCACAAATTGCCATAAATCCTTTCTTGGTGGTGCAAGTGGACTTATTCGTGCGTAAGTTATATCCCCCTTAAAGATCTTAAAGGCCAGTACTGATGAGTTCTGGGATGACCCTGGTGAAAGCAGAGACCGAGGTAGTGGCAGTGGTGGCTGTCATCCTGGTGATTCTTTGGTACGTCCGAGTGGCTTCAAAGCCTTGCGTCAACCCTGAAGGTGGGGCCAGGGCCAACACTTGGGGAAAGGTGGATGATCATCCCAGAAATCATCCCGCGGCATGCTGGAGACGGTGGCCAGTGATGGCCAGTGCCCGGCCAGGCGTGGCTCATGGTTTTGAATGTCGTGATCGCATGCGGCTGACGGAAGGAAGCACGGGCAATCCGCATGCCGGCTCAGTTGACACCACTTGATTATGCCAAAGCCATCACCCAAGTTCAAACATGTTCACACAAGAGCCTCAAAAACTCAGAAACCAGCATGGCATTGCGTCCTGGAAATTCACAGATCAAACAGAAATCATCAGAGGTAACCAAGCAGCGCTAGAATGGCATGGCATGGCATGATGCAGGGAAGTTCAGTCGGGCTCCTGGGTTTCGAGTTGTTTCGAGGTATCCTCTAACTACAAATCTGCTGCACAGCAACGTCGCTGGACCCGGCACCACGGCACTCTTCCGACTCTTGGGAATTTCCGGTTGGCGCGGGGAACCGGGGGACATGCTGATTCTTTTTCCGGCCGCGGTATGTTTGCAGGTGGATGTTGGATGATTTTTGGTGAGATGTGCGGAATGTTCTCTGGCATTGTTTGTCATTGCAGTGTTTCGTATGTTTAAATCAATCTAAACATCAAATATCTATACCTGAACATTTCTTCGATCAAATATTTTGATTTTTTGGTATGACTTAAAATGAGCTAGTGCTTCAGCATCTTGCCAATTCTCCTAGTTTGCCTAGTTGTGCTTCTTAGTGGCCAATCTGTCACCACAATTGTCTTTTTTTGAATATGATTGACATGGCTTGCATCCCGACTGCGCTCCAGGGGCAGATCAGGCCATTCCCATATCTCAAGGATCGCGGTATTTCAAATGCACACAACTGCATCCAAATTGTCCCGGACAACACTCGCAAAACTCCGCAATTCGCCTGCAAATGCCATCAAATCCAACAACCGAAACTTTTTAAATATACTTTTGGGAGTGCAATGAATTTATCCACACAAACATCCCCGTTGAAATTTCCCCTATGAAATGGGTGGCCTCAAGGCCCACATTCAAGCTTTTTTGGGTGTCATTTTGTGCTCATTTTGTAGTAAACCACTTTCCCACACCCAGCCATTTTGTAGCATGTACTAATCCTCGAGCCTCAAGGCTCATTTCAGGGGGTCATTTTGTAGGGAATTTGCCTGGACCCCTTGCATATTGTAAGATATTTTGTAAGAACAAACAAATATATATATGAATATGGCCTAAAATCACTATGATGTAGCAATGTCAAAATGCAGTTTTAAAACTTGCCCGGGTTGGGGCCATGCATTTTGTAAGAAACTCTCTCGCTACTTTTAGGGGTTATTTTGTAGGGAAATAATGTTTTGCATACTTTTGCAGGGAGATTGGCTGCTGAACTCAAACCACCTGTAGTTTTTCGTTTTTGTGCGCCTTGTTGTGCACCCCATTCATTTTGTAGGACTTGCAGGTGACACCCCTTCATTTTGTAGGACTTATGTGGTGACACCCCTTCATTTTGTAAGAAGACACAAAAAACGTCACTCTGCGTATGGCAACAAAAAAGTGAGCACATAAAGATAATTGAGGGGTGAGTGAGAAAAATCCTGGGAAATAGCAGAACAACAATTTCTTACAAAATGATGTTTTTTTTTTCGGAGTTCAGGGTCCAAGATCATTCACAAATTTCATTTTCAGAATAATTTTGAAATCAGAAATTTGAGCCAAAAGCACCTCCCTACAAAAAGGGTTTTATAGAATATGGTTTGATGTGTCTGCGCAGCGCATTTTGTAAGAAGAAATATTCACTTGCACCCATCCATTTTGTAGGGTTTTTGGCACACCCGCATTTTGTACGTAGCTATAAAATAAAACGTGGGGTCTGACCCCTTGGGGTGAATTTCAAGGGGGATACACAAACCAATTTGGATGTGTGGCTCCACATGTTGAAAATGAAAACTGGTGAGAAGACAGGGAGGATGGCCATGCGGATGGGAAACACAACCATGACATACCGTGCCTATCTTGTTGCAGAAATGCTCGATACGACTATAGATTCGATGAACCGCCTGATTGTGCAAAAGGACCAATATTTTTTTGGAATTGGAAGGCCCACATATAGAAAAATATCAATTGATTTCATTGAAGACTTTGTCAGCGAAATCACTTTCTTTGTCAGCGAAATCACTTCCCAAATGTTCCGGCAGTCTGTGGCTGGCTGTTTCCCTGCCATGTGGCCCTGCGGTGACTTGTCTGAGGATATCAATTCGCACTCCTCGTTTGGGCAAGCACTCTGTTGTTGGCATCTCGTCGAAAAATCAGGGGATCATCGGAGCAATGGCGAAAAAGTGCGGAGCCCAATTCTGGGGTGAACAGAATGAATGTGGTCAGTTCCCACACGTTGTAGGTACTATTTCCATGGAATTACTGACTTGGTCATATCCTGTAGAGACTTGTGAATACATGTTTTGCAGCTAGTCTTTTGTTCTGCCTACATCTCTCTTTCTGGCTCTTTGTACACATTGCATAATTTGTATATCATGCTGCTACGATATCATATATTATATTTTTAATATCTAGTCTATATCTAGTCTACATTCTTGAATTGATTGCTATAGGATGCTATAGGTATAATTCACAATAGCAATCAAATCTGAGGACCCTCCTGTCCTGCAGCAGGTGTGGTTTTTCTTTGTCGTCTTCGTCAGCTCAGACCTTCTCATCTTAGGCCGCCATCAGCGGCTGTGGATACCCTCCGGTGTCCTCCAACATGGCGGGCGGCTCGAAATCCCCCCTAGAAAAGAAGATCTGAATGGGAAAATCGATGAACATCGGCCATAAATACTGGGTTATAGCATGTTATAGCCATAGGGCCATATGGGTTAGCCATTTTATGCAATTTTGTAGCCTGTCGGCTGTTTTTTTTGACTTTCGACGGGAAAACACCGTGCAGGGAATCGCGCAGCAGAGTCACCGCAGATGCTGTGTGCCATCATAGAATGGGGCCATCACAGACAGATGGATTTGATTTGGACCAAGGTGCCCGGTGGCCGGTGCTTGGGCCAACAGGGCTGGAAGTGTTCAATTTCTTCAAGCAAACTCCAATAATTAGGTTTGCCATTTCTTTGCTTGTTGGTAGTGGGCGTGTCAGTGAGTCGGTTTTTCGCGAACAGGTATTGATAGAGTGACTGGGATGGCTGCTGGTGATTTTAACATTTCATTGATTCACTTTTCAGTGAAGAGTGAGTGGTTTAGGATGTCGAGGGAATCATCGTGTAATCCATGACGGACTGATTGTATGAGAAGTGAGTGCATCAGTGTTCATTTTGCATGATGGAGCGAGTCAGCAACTTTGAGTCTACAAGTCGACTGAATTAATTTCTGAGTCAATGAATCATTTCTTGATGGACTGATCCGCGGCAAGACAAAGTTTCATGACATGTTGTGCATCGCATCAACGTACAACACGACATGCAACCCTCATGCGTGACACTGCTCATCTTCTGTACCGTATTGGACTTGGAGCTGCGGAGCCATTGAGATATAGAGAACATGAAGTAATTGATCAAATATACAGCTTTGATTTGATTACATTTGTCCCTGCCATAAAGTCTGTATTGGTAGTCCCGCAATGTCCAGAGTCATATCCTGGCAGACCACTGCAGCCTGCATCATCCACGTCAACGGCTGAAAGATGTCATGTATGATATTCGCAAGAAAACATGGTGTTTTCGTAGTGTTGACAGTGTGGGGTTGCTCTTGCTGGAGATATTGAGTGGTGACCTAGCCGCTGAGTGAAGCCTTGTGAATCATCAGTCAGTAAGATTAGACTTAAATTCAGGAATTGAGTCAATACACAATTTTATGTTGTTACAGAATTACGGTTTAGCATTGCACCAGTGAGGTGGATAGCCATGAGTTAGGCAATCAGCTTTTTATTTATTGCATTAAAACCTCGATCATCCTTCTCTCATTTTTGCATGATACAGGTGACATGCGAAAGAATCCATCCCAAATATTTCAGATTCATACCCACCTATAAACCTTCGTTTAGTTTTGGATTATTTTCTCTTGGAAGCCCATATTCGGGTGATGGGATGGATGATTTGTCCATGAGGAACCCCCCAAATTCGTTGATCAGTACTTGGAGGATCATCCAACGACTCGTAACTGGTTAGACACCAGAAGCCAGTCATATGTGGGATAAGCCATTTCGGGGACATACTCGCCAGGGTTACCAATTAGTTACGAGTCGTGGGATGATCCTCCAAGTAGATCCTATAATTTTCCGCATGAAGATCATTTTTTGGTCTTGGATAACCATGACCATGGACAAGCCCAATGTCTTCAAGATTCAGGGCTTGGATGTCCAGTTCCCAGATCAGGTCTTGCCCTTTTCGGCAACGCAGGTGTCTTGGCTTTGCTTTGCCTATGTCTTCTCTTTCGGTGGAGCCATATTCTATGCGGTGCAGCAGACCAAACTTTTTGTGAGGGCCAACCTGCACGAGGTTCCGAAGGGACTGAAGGAAACATTCAGGACCATCAAGTCCCAGGGTGAGACATGATATTGGTATGTCCAATGATTGAGACTTGCGCAAGTGTTTGCTAGTCCAAAATCAGAGATATTCAGAGATATTCAAAGGTAAAAGATACCCTCCGGTAACCAATCCCATGGCTAGCTGGGAAATCCCCAGTTTATCAATAGAGGTTCCTAGCGATGTTTATAGCAAACTCATCTCTACCTAGACCCTCCAAATACCACCCCAAAAGGCGTAAAAAAGTACCCAAACTATCAGGAAACCCAGCAGTTTTATTGGTACTTGGAAGGTCTCGCATATAAATAAGGGATTTGCCAGCCGCTGGACTGAATACCAGAGGATCATCCGGGGCGCTCGCAGGCGACCATGGCGAGCTTCACGGCGAAATTGGAAGGTCTTCCCGCACTTCCCGGGACTCAACCAGTGGAGGTGCAGCGAAGGGTTGACAGCAACGGCGAAAGAGTGGAAGATGATGGAAGATGGAAGCGAAAACAGAGATATACCAATTAATGATTTAATGCCTATCTTATACATATGAAGATATATAAAGATAGTTTGAACAATGATATAACGATATACATGAGATCAAGTTTCTTTATTGATAAACCTTATGAAGAGCACTTGTGCATGTGGTACTGTGGTACTCAACTTTTGCTGCAATTCTCTCAGCGAATCTGTCTGAGAATGAAGAACGCTCAGGAGAAATTAAAGACGGCCATCGCGGCGGCAACGGGCCACGAGCCAGTAGCAGTGAGTGTGGCTTGGGACTATGGTGACTGCAAGAAAACCATCGAAACGATTTTGGAACAGGATGCAGATGGGCAGGCTGCCGAAACCTTTTTGTGGTGCGTATCTTTTTGGTGCCAACAAGTCCCAAGAAAGAAATATGTATTAGATTTCGATCTGGAAGTGCGCAGAGCTAGTCTCTTGTTCTAGAGTTCTATTTGACCGCATTCCATATTCCATTTCATGAATTCCTGTCATGTGGCGATATTTAAAGAAAGCGTGCTTTTTCCATGTGGACATCAAATAGCCTTCGGTATCCGCCTAGAACTGACAAGGCTTCCATTTGTGGCTGCTCTTTGAATCTGGCTGTGTCGACTCAATTGTACCATGTGAAAAATCATTGCTTTGCAACAGTGACCAATGCCGCCCCCCCGAGTAGGTGAGCTCACGATTCTATCCCGTTTTTTCTGGGTAGTGACCAGTGTCTTGTTCCATCTTTTGAGCTACGGAAACACCAGTTGTGTGTTGATTTGCTTTTAGGGCACACCAGCAAGCCATTACAAAGACACTCTGCTTTCAAGGGGTCAGCCAGCTTTCATCAAAACTTTTGGACTTTTGGACTTTACCAGGAGATGGAAGAGCCTGAAGCAGAGGAGCGAAGAGACACAGCTGGTCTATCCAAACTTAAGTGAAACATCATGGAACAGTTGGTGAAGTTACTATGCAAATAAAATG